>JAMFTG010000404.1:147500-164684 GCA_023974075.1 Chaenocephalus aceratus | reverse complement strand
TTTGTATCCCGTTAATAGTTCCGGTCGTAAAGAACCGGGTGATTTGCTACCGTAACTTCTCGTTTGGAATATGAGGAAATGAACTCGGTCTGGTTCTCCCTGCTTACACGCGGTTTGATTGGCTAGCGCTTCTACTGTCAGATTTGCATAAACGTGTTTGATTGGCTGGCGCTTCCAGCTCAGCTTCAAAAGTTGAACATTGCTCAACTTTTGAATCCTGGAAATCCTGGAAATCTTCGCTTCGCTCCCCCACAATGCAGTTCGGCGAAAAGCGAGGCAAAGTGACGTCATCCCCATCAAAGTCAACGGGCAGAGAAGCGTTGGAAGCGGTGGAAGATTCGTCTAAAACTGCTGTGTGGACGTACCGTCAGGTTTGCCCGAATGCCAACCAGTGTTTCCACTCTCACATGTGTGAGCCTGTTGTGAACCTTTGTGTGGTCTCAATAGCCATGCAGTAAGCCGTGTGCTAAGGCATGGATATTCAAGTGTACTTGAATGGCATCTGTTTGTTTTAGTCAAGATTATGCTAAAATATACTTTCCCCAACTATGTGTAAGTTCCCTACGAAGAGCCAACCTTCAATTTGGAAAATTCCCGTTAATTCCCGTGGAAAGTTTCCATCTTTGAAAATTCCCGGAATGTTGCAACCCTAAGTGCAACTGCCTCTTGAACTGTATATATATGACATTAATATATCTTGAATCTTGAACAAGTAGCGAGACGGCTGCTGTCGCTAAGAAATGATTTTGATTTACAGACGTGAAAGTGACTTGTTGGAAAAGAGTGAATCCGTGTGTCGGTGTTCGTTCATTCGTGTGAGCAAAGGGGCTGAGTTTACAGTAATGCACGCTTTCTGAAGAGCTTTAAATTAAGAGGTGATCAGGTTAGCCTGGATGTTGGAGAAGGGAAGAAGTGCAGCTGTCAGCCTTCAGTTTCCCTCGGGGACACGGAGAAAGGAGAGACTCTTGTTGAGATGAAAGGAGGAAACGTTATACTATCTGCGGCGGTGGTGATTTCACCTTTATTGAACTGGAGGCTCTTTTACAGCAACGCCCTGTTAATGCTCACACTGCTCTCTATTGCTGCTGCTGTTTGAACCTGTGCGCACAGTCCGACTGCATGGTCAGAAGACAGCAGTGGCTGCAAGACTTCACAGTCCACGACACACTCAAACATTCTCGAGCACACCAACGCATCTCACAGTTTTACAGTTAAGATTTTTAAGGCTTTATCATTTTACTGTGTGAACTTTGAATTTAGTAAAAGCAGTACAAGCAAAGCAGACCGTGTGGTGTGTGTGTGTGTGTGTGTGTGTGTGTGTGTGTGTGTGTGTGTGTGTGTGTGTGTGAGAGATGGACCTGAATTACATGCTTCTGCCTGTCAGCGTTGTCATGTTAGCTCAGTGGAAGATTACGGAAAGGGAGATGGAGGCTGACAGACTATCCTCCTTAAAACCTGCGTGTGTGCCAGTCCAGTAGTTAATGTCCGTGTGTGTGTGTGTGTGTGTGTGTGTGTGTGTGTGTGGTGTTGTGTGTATGTCGATGCTCTGTGTTCATGTCGACAGCTCGGTTGCTGGTTGCGCCGCTGCTCAAGACTGAACAAACTCAGACTCACCCTGAGGACACACACACACACACACACACACACACACACACACACACACACACACACACACCACACACACACACACTCTCCTCTCACTCATGCCGGACTGCACGATGCCCAAACAGCTTCAGACTTCTGGAGACAGGAGAGTTTTAATGTGTGTTGATAGACACTCAGGGAGCGAACAGGAAATGAAGGCAAGCAGTGTGTGTGTGTGTGTGTGTGTGTGTGTGTGCTGTGTGCGTGCGTGCGTGCGTGCGTGCGTGTGTGTGTGTGTGTGTGTGTCTGCTTGGCTCTCTGTCATGTAAGTAGGAATGCAGTCGGCTTTCAGGGAGTAAACAAACGTACATATTTTCTCCCATTTGAACCGTCTATGTTTTAAATGTATTCACTTTTGTATCTAAGACATCCATTGCATGTATGTGGTCCTTGGAGAGGGATCCTCCTCCGTTGCTCTCCTCGAGGTTCATTAAAAATAAATCACGTTAATTGCGAGGTTTCTTTAGGAATTTTTCTCCGTTAACTGTGGGTTTCTTGGTAGTGTTTCCTTTTCACACAGAGGGTCTAAGGTCTAAGAGGGTGTCATGCTCACTGTAAAACCTCCTGAGACAAATGCATCATTTGTGATATTTCACTACATAAATAGAATTTGATAGATTGATTGAGTAAAGTGTGCCTTCAGTGAGATATCTAATAACCCAGAACTCTGACTTAGTTAAGTCCAGTGTTGGGACTAACCCGTTACAAAGTAACGCGTTACTGTAACGCCGTTATTTTTGGCAGTAACTGGTACTCTAACGCATTACTTTTTAAATTCAGTAACTCAGTTACCGTTACTACATGGTGCGTTACTCCGTTATTGCGTTAGTTTTTTTATATAGTCAACAGCCAGGCGAACAGAGATGAGAACTGTACTTAAGTACTTGAGTAAATGTACTTAGATACTTCCTGTGTCACATGCGGAGACGGGCTGTGGGCGTGTTTGTGTTGTTTACTAACAAGACTGTCATGGCGGCGGCGGAGCTCAAGTCTAGTTTCTCCACCTGGAGATATTCTCACTATTTCACTTTTGTCGAGCACAAAGAAAAGAAAGTTTCAGTTAAATGTAAGTTGTGTCCTGGCGGGTCAAAGAGCCTATCTACTGCCCGAACCAGTCATTCAAATCTCTTAAAACATCTGCAGAAACAACATGCTGGGACGAAGCTAGTAGCTAAGACCACAGAGACTCAGCCGACGCCACTCCACCTCCACCTGCACCTCAGCAGCAGCGGCTGGATTTTAACCGAGGGACTGCTAGCCAGGGAAAAGTCGATACAGCCATTGCACGGTATGTTGTAGAACACATGCAGGCTATTGCTACAGTGGAGTCACCCGCTTTCAGGGAGCTAGTTAGCATGATAGCATGTCCAGGCGGCACACGGCATATGGGACGGAACACTTTTTCCAACTACCTGGAGAAAGAATATATAACATGTAAAGCCAGCTAATATTGATGCTATCCAGATTGCATATAATGCATGTCAAGCTGATCAACAGATTGTATTATTCTCCAATGCAATAACAGTACTGAAATGAAGGCTAAGGGCATTAATATAATGGGAGCCCTTTTTTAAAGTAACTAAAACGTTACTTTTCACAGTAACGCATTACTTTTTGGTGTAAGTAATCAGTAAAGTAACTGAGTTACTTTTGAAATGAAGTCATTAGTAATGGTAACTAGTTACTGGTTTTCAGTAACTAGCACAACACTGGTTAAGTCTTAAACAACAACATCTGGGAAACAGGTATAAGCACTTTAGCGATTCCTTTTGAGTATTTTGAACCCTTAATTTACACCACAGGCACTTAGATAGTGACTATATGACATATCTGGTCACTATCAAAGCGTGAACGCGTCAGGGATCGACCTACAATAAAACCTAAACTTAGCAGGGTTGAACTCTGACGACAGTTCACTCCTCTGGCCCGGGAGGAAAAGTTAGAATCAAAGTGATGAGCTGATGTTTTCTGGAGCATTTGAATGTCATTTTCAGGACGCAGCTGTCGAGACCACGTATTTAAATTCTCTGCTGCCCCGAGTGCTTACTGACACGAGTATTCCACATAAAAAGGAAATGGCCTCATAAACTAACTTTATTTCAGGGACCATAAACCCCCCCCTGGTCAATGGGACTGATGCACATAAGGAGCCACCAGATGCACCTTGAACTGTCGCAGGCATCGTAAAGCATTCCCAGAGCCACCCTCGCTGCGAGGGGGACCCAAGTTCCCATCAGCAGAAACACGTGGGTTTGCTATCCTGGCTCCAAGATGGTGGAATGAGCTCCCATTGACATCAGGACAGCAGATAGCTCACACACCTTCCAGACTGAAAACTCATCTCTTTCGACTCCACTTCGAGCGATAGAATTATTAACAGAGCACTTATATACTAACAAAGGGCTGGCTTACCTAAAGCCAGTTGAGTAGCACTTGAAATGTTTTGGCTCTATGAAACCTGATGCACTTTATGATTCTGTTTTCCTCAAGGATGTGTCTTCCTGGTCGAACGCACTTATTGTAAGTCGCTTTGGATAAAAGCGTCAGCTAAATGCAATGTAATGGATGGACGATAAATGTACAAAACACAGATGAAAATGCATCGACCCCTGTGGGATTACGCAGTCAGTTAGGGGCGGTGGTGGCGAAGTCGTTCGGGACTTGGCTTGGCAACTGGAAGGTCACCAGTTCAAGTCCCGGCAAGACCAAGTACTACCGAGGTGTCCCTGAGCAAGGCACCGTTCCATACACCCCGGACGCCGTTCACTAGGATGGGTAAAATGCAGAGAAACAATTTCCCCACGAGGATTAATAAAATTTAAAAAAAAGTATATCAGGATACAAGAATTAGTACCTTTTAAAAACCTAGAAATATCATCTAGTGTTTGTTGTAAAGGATCAGATGTTATCTCTTCTCTGTCAGCTGTTCAATAGGCTTCATGACATATCTTGGTTTCGTCTTTTCTAAGGTCACATTGTTCTGTTGTCTTACATAAAAGACTTGTGACACACTGATTCTCTCGATAAGATATTAAGGTAATGAATGGGAACATATTTAAAGTAACCCTCCCATCTCTGCTCATTACACAATGTTTCCTCTCGTCTTGGTTCGTTTCCCGCTCAGAAAGAGAGAGGTGTCGATATATAAATGTTGGCCGCCCTCAGTAGCCGCTCTGTTTCCAAGTGCATTCACACCTCAGGAGGTGAGAAACCCACAGCTGCTCCGCCTGTGTGTGTGTGTGTGTGTGTGTGTGTGTGTGTGTGTGTGTGTGTGTGTGTGTGTGTGTGTTACAAGAGCAGTCTCTACAACGCTCCCGCCTATCAAACCGTTTCCATAGCAACATCTGTGAACCGTTCAGCAGGTTTTGGGATGTCGAGGCTCAGAGGAGCTGGTTGACTTTAATGAGACTGCTGGAGGTTTGATGGAGGCCTAATGGAAGAGTGACAGGATGAAATAAACACTGATAAATTACCGTTTAACACTTGATTTTAATAAGGTTTGGTATTTTTAACAATTCACTTCCAAAAGTATGAAGACAAAAGGCCTTGGGATGAGGACTAGTCGATGTGTTTGGCAAACTTCATGCTGTCTTGAATTAAAATGTAAGCGTCGTTGAGCATTCGGAAAAGCGCTATAAAAATCCCATGTATTATTATTATTATTATTATTAATAAATAACGATTTCTGATGTTGTTGTGGGAGCCTATGCTTTGCTGCTCACATCAGTGCAGGCAGACACACTCCTTTACCTCACGGCCACAATAATTACATTTGATTTAATTTTTCTTTATTGTATTTCATTCTAAAAAAGAGCGCCTGTCATGTGACCCAATTTCTCCTGGGATAAACGAAATACTTCTGGACATTTTAAATTCCTTATAAACTCCTAATGAAATGTTCTATAGTAGTGTCATATGTAAAAAAAACTCAAAAGCATCATATTTACCAAAACATTATTTGTTAAAATCTCAATTTTTTTATTTATAATGTATTTATTTAGCAGGGACTTAACATTAAAATACATTTATGTAATGCGCCAGTTTGCCAAGATGCTTTTTTTTCATCTGTAGTCGCTGGACAGTCAAGTCAAGTCAGCCTTAAAACAAATGTTTAAAATACATCTGAATACATGTTTTGCATACAATCAATTGGATTTGGGCTTGCGGTAGGTCAGTGCTTCTCAAAGTGTGGTCCGCGGACCACTGGTGGTCGTGAGCGCCCCCTAGTGGTCCGTGAGTATATTCGTAAAATTTCACATTTGAAATAAATTAATTCATTTAAGTTTTCCGCTCTCTCACGAGAATATCTCCGCAATGGAGCGAGCTTAAGTTTCACTTTCGATTGCATGATATAGCCCAGCGCAACACCTTCATCACACATGTGGCCACTTGTTTGTACCATTTTCAGGCGATTTGTAAAAAACGATGTGTTTTTGGATATTTGTGGAGTTAGGTGGTCCGTGAGTGTTTTTTTTATTGGTTAAGTGGTCCTTGGTATGAAAAAGTTTGAGAAACACTGCTGTAGATCATCAATATAAGTGGGGTGTACAGGTGTGTATGTATGTGTATAACTTGTTAATTAAATATTTGTATTTTTTTTCTTCGGGATTGTGGGAAAGTATTTTGATCTCTGTCTATACACACAAACTGAAAGATTGACAATAAAGTTGACTTTGACGAACCAGGTAAGTGCTATTTCAATGTTTAAGTATTTGGTACTCACATACAGTAAGACTTGAAGACTGGTTGTATCCCAGTATGTTTAAAATTCAGAAACTCACACAGATACAGTGTGAATAGTCCCTTGGTGGACAGACCAAAGAATTGAAGAAAGCGACATTCAAATAATGAAAACAAAAGACAGTCGAAAAAGTGGATAAAAAACCAGACCAAAAAATGCTCAGTATAACTAACTACTGCTCTTAAAATCAGCTCTGCATCCAGTGATACCAGCACCATCGAAGCTTAAGCCCGTGCCACACTGTCCCGACATTGACACCGGATGGACACACGAATATGGAATTGTGAATTTCGCACGAAGATGGCCCCGAACTTGGTCAACAGCCAAGCAACAGCCGAAGCAAGTACGATGCCTACAGAAGGCCACACGACGGCACCCGAACCACACACTCCGTCATGTTGTTTCCATAGCAACAACAACTTCCTGTCAACACCGTAAACTCGCCTTCGAAATAAAAGCATCTAAATATAACAGGAAGTTAACCTAAATTACATTTAAGACATACAACTGCAACGACAGTAACAAAAACAATGTAATATCATTTTCAGTTTCACAGAACACAAATTGGGTTATTTACATAATATCTTTACATGATTTTGTTGTGCAATAAATACAATCTCAATGTCATCGTACTATAATACGACGGCATTGCGAGGGCTTCACGTAGTCGTGTTGCCTTCCTAAGACAATCGGGCAGATTCTTGTTTCCTTCGTATTGTCTTTGTGAGGCGAAAAATGCCCGATGGCACCGATTTGACAAGATGCCCTCACGATGGCCTTACGAAGGGCAACATGGACACACACATTCAACACGACAATGAACCTTCGCAAGGTCCTTCGGCAATTTGTTGGCATGCCAAAGATTTTGCCACCGCTCACGAAGCTGCCGCCGGAGCCTGAGAATCTCCACCGGCGGTCAGACGACGGCTTAAGATGCCCTCACGAATGGCCGATGTTGGTACGATCAGAGAACATTTCCTTTATCGTGTCCATCTGGTGTCAATTTCGGGACAGTGTGACGGGGCTTAACTGAAAACACTAAATGGAAGCTGTGTACTATTTCTATTTTATCTGTTGTATTTGTTCTATGCATGTTGCACTGTTGGAGGAACCTGTGACTTCAGATTTGCATTGCCATATCTTCACTGTAATGTGCACATGACAATAAAGCTTTGAATTGAATTGGGGCAGTCACACTGGAATATACGTTCATGCATGTCTTGTATGTACTCCTCGTGACTTCGGTGCATGCGTCTGAGTGTGTGAGTGTGAGAGAAAGTGTGTGTGAACAGTCCTTAATGGGCTGAGTCTGCACAGTGCGTTCATCACAGAAAACAGCTCTGACAGGTCCAGTAATTGCATTCAGTGGATCATAAAATTGCACGGATTGCATCATTCTTGCTACGATGGTAGAGAGGGGAGGGGATGGGTAGTTTCACTTAATTAAAAACCAAGTGGCGCTGTTTGAATAGCAATGTGTCACCTCGGCACCGGCCTTAAGCAAAAGTCTAACGCATGAGGAGTTTCAAAGGGCTAGTACCTTCTTATCTGCCATATTTTCACCTCTAATCCTCCTTCATTCCCCTCACCCTCACCCACATCCACATCAACATGTGTCCCCTCTTCTCCATGTCTCTTCTACATCAACATGTGTCCCCTCTTCTTCATGTCTCTTCTACATCAACATGTGTCCCCTCTTCTTCATGTCTCTTCTACATCAACATGTGTCCCCTCTTCTTCATGTCTCTTCTACATCAACATGTGTCCCCTCTTCTTCATGTCTCTTCTACATCAACATGTGTCCCCTCTTCTTCATGTCTCTTCTACATCACATGTGTCCCCTCTTCTTCATGTCTCTTCTACATCACATGTGTCCCCTCTTCTTCATGTCTCTTCTACATCAACATGTGTCCCCTCTTCTTCATGTCTCTTCTACATCAACATGTGTCCCCTCTTCTCCATGTCTCTTCTGCATCAACATGTGTCCCCTCTTCTTCATGTCTCTTCTACATCAACATGTGTCCCCTCTTCTTCATGTTTCTTCTACATCAACATGTGTCCCCTCTTCTTCATGTCTCTTCTCCATCAACATGTGTCCCCTCTTCTTCATGTCTCTTCTACATCACATGTGTCCCCTCTTCTTCATGTCTCTTCTACATCACATGTGTCCCCTCTTCTTCATGTCTCTTCTACATCAACATGTGTCCCCTCTTCTTCATGTCTCTTCTACATCAACATGTGTCCCCTCTTCTCCATGTCTCTTCTGCATCAACATGTGTCCCCTCTTCTTCATGTCTCTTCTACATCAACATGTGTCCCCTCTTCTTCATGTTTCTTCTACATCAACATGTGTCCCCTCTTCTTCATGTCTCTTCTCCATCAACATGTGTCCCCTCTTCTTCATGTCTCTTCTACATCAACATGTGTCCCCTCTTCTTCATGTCTCTTCTCCATCAACATGTGTCCCCTCTTCTTCATGTCTCTTCTACATCAACATGTGTCCCCTCTTCTTCATGTCTCTTCTACATCAACATGTGTCCCCTCTGAGCTGATCAGATTTCGGACACTTTATGATGTCATAACGACGTGTTGTCTTGTGTAACCATTAGCCAATCAGCAAGGTAACCAAGCACCTTGAGAAGGTGTGCTATATACAATAAATGTATTATTATTATGATTATGTTCGTGACACATTATCATTTATTTAGCAAGAGAGTTAGAAGAACTAAAACGCCAGTGACCCAGAAACCAATCCTAATTACACTCATTAAAAATGAAACATTAGGACCGCTTACTTATTCATTTGAGCATCATCCTCTGAGCACAGCAACACAAATCAGTATATGAAGACATTGATCCGTGTATTGATCAAGAAATATCTTCTCTGCAGATGCACTTCACTGATGTGTACATGTAGGCTCAACTCACAACATGCTGCAGAGAAGGCAGCCTATACCTATATAACACACTACAGGAAAGGGCCTTTAAAGGTCACCTATCATGCTACTTTTAGGCAACAGCATAGCTCTCAGATATATACAAATATATTAAAAAAAAACATGTCTATGAAGTGTTTTGCTCAAAACACCAAACAGATCATTCTAGCCATGCCTCATATCCCTCTATTTCACTTCCTGTTTCAAAAGTGCTGATTCGGGGTATAAAGCTTTAAAGAGGAGGGTCTGAGCTCATGCGGGACCCGGCAGCTACCGTCTAAACTAAATGCTGCCGTGATGAAACGCCATATCATGGATTATCAAGGATCCTCTCTGAAACAGTCTGGAGCTCAAAGGCTTTCTCTCTTGCCGGTTATACAACAAGGTGAGTTCCTTTCTACTTCCTGCTTCTTCACACACATGCTCTCCAGTACAGGTTAGCTCTGAGTGTTAGCGATGCTAATGTAAACACCGACCATATTACGTCCAGAACAGTCGGGCATTGTTTCTGATAGCGACGTTTCTGATTGGGCCGTGGGTCCACATTTCAGATGTTACGTCATATTTAGAGATTTGGGTACGGAGGAAAAGAGAGAGGGTTTTATTTTCTGACGCTGCGTAAGACACACCGGGGACACATAGTTACTTGGCACTTTTTGCAAAACACTGCACACGGTTCTCTTAGTGAGGTAAAGACATGTTTATGTAGTTTTTGGGGCAGAGCTTAATTTGGAAGATATATGAGTGTTTTGCACTTTGTGTGTGTAGTTTTGTGATTTGTAAATAAGCCCTATTTTCCCAAAACGTGTTTTAGCAATTGAAAAAAACTGTAAACCTACATGAAGGTTACCCCACCCATGATCAATAGTATGGATTTTAACATATCTTCTAAGCCTGCACAGGGTAGGTGTGTGTAAATAATGCATGGATGGATATCAGTGTGTAAATTGAACGTACCCTATGGATTTTTCAACCACCAGTTATGTTTTAATGAGTAGATTTGCATTGAGTGTGTCCTAACAGTACATAGAATAAAACTGCAGATGAATATATTGTCATGGTTTTGGATTTATGTTTTCATTTTCCACCTTTTTATTTGGAAATGTTTTCCTCCTTGTGTCTTGTCTGATCCTACTCCCTGGCCGTTTCTCAATCGCGAGTACACATGCTGCAGAGCAACTATTTTGTTTACCTTCCTGTCGTTAGTTTCCCTCCTGTGTCTGATTGTGCCTCATTGTGTTCACCTGTTGCCCTTGTGTTTTCTGCCTCCCCTGCCAGCTGTGTCTTGTCCTGTGATTACCCTTCTGTGTATTTAGTCTTGTATTCCCCTGTGCTCCATGTTGGTTCGTTGTATTTTCTCACTCTCCATGTGAGTCACTTACCTCATGCTACCTGTTCAGGCGTACCGACTGACAGAAGTCCCCTCTCAAGTCCCCTCTCAAGTCCATTTCCAAGTCCCTTCTCAAGACCCCTCTCGAGTTCCCTCTCAAGTCCCTACTCTATGTCCTGTGCCGTTGGGGGTCCCGCCGACTGCTGTTCTACCGGGGGTCCTGCCAACCCAATGTCCTGTCCTGTTGGGGGTCCCTCCAACACCTGTCTCACCGGGGGTCCTGCCAACTCTATTTCCTGTTCCGTTGGGGGTCCCGCCGACTACTGTTCTGCCGGGGGTGCTGCCAACCAATGTCCTGGTCCGTTTGGGGTTCCGCTGAGGGTCCTGCCAACTCTGTGTCCTGTTCCATTGGGGGTCCCGCCGTCACCTGTCTTGCCGGGGGTCCTGCCAACTCCTTGTCCTGTTTCGTTGGAGGTTCCGCTGAGGGTCCTGCCAACTCCATGTCCTGTGTCGTTGGGGGTTCCGCTGAGGGTCCTGCCAACTCCATTTCCTGTGCCAGTTGGGGGTCTAGCCGACACCTGTTTCGTCGGGGGTCCTGCCAACTCCATGTCTGGTGTTGTTGGGGGTTCCGCTGAGGGTCCTGCCAACTCCCTGTCCTGTTTCGTTGGGGGTTCCACTGGGTTTCCTGCCAAACCTGATCCTGTCCTATTGAGGGTCCCGCCGACACGTGCCACGCCGAGGGTCCCGCCGACACCAGCCCTTGTTTCGTCGGGAACACCTGTGACTATCCCGCTGACACCTGTTCCAGCAGGGGTCCCGCCAACACCTGGTCCTGTCCTGTTTAGGATCCCGTCGACATCAGCCCTTGCTCCGTCGGGGGTTCCACTGACACCAGCCCATGTTCCGTCCAGGGTCCCGTCTACGCCTGTCCCGCCAGGGGTCCCACCAGCTCCTGCTCTCAATCCCAGTGCTCCGGCGATCCAGCTGACACTGGAGGGGTTCCATTGCGGCGTACGTCGTCCTCCGGAGCTGTCCCGCCGCCGCCTTCCTGCCCGCCCTCCGGAGCTGTCCCGTCGCCGCCTTCCTGCCCGTCCTCCGGAGCTGTCTCGTCGCCGCCTTCCTGCCCGACCTTGTGCCCGGCCTCCTGAGTTCCCCAGCGGCTTTTGCCCTCGAGCCCGGCCACCTGTCTTTCGCGGCTGCGGCCTTCACCCTTATGCCCGGCCCCCTGAGTTCGCCCGCTGTGGCCTTCACCCCTTTTTGAACTCTGCCTTGCCCCCGGGCTGTCCGCCCAAGACCCCCTCCTCAAACTCTGCCTTGCCCCCAGACCGTCTGCCCGAGACCCCCTCTATGAATTCTGCCTTGCCCCCGGGCCGTCCGCCCGAGACCCCTTCCTGGTCCTCTGCCGTGCCCCCGGGCTGTCAGCCCAAACCCGTCCTCCAGACCCCCTCACCCACCTTTTTGGCCCTAGTTATGCATTTTTACTTTTACTTCTTACATTTTGAACCCAAATACCTGTACTTTCTACTTCTTACATGTTGAACTCAAATACCTGTACTTTCTACTTCTTACATGTTGAACCCAAATACCTGTACTTTCCACTTCTTACATGTTGAATACAAATACCTGTACTTTCTACTTCTTACATGTTGAACTCAAACACCTGTACTTTCTACTTCTTACAATCCTTAGTCCACCGAACTGCAGACCCCCCCCCCCACGACTACGCCTCGAAATCCGATCCATGTATATTACAAACAGGATTGGTGACAAAGCGCAGCCCTGGCGGAGGCCAACCCTCACCGGAAATGGGTCCGACTTACTGCCGAGGACCCGGACACAGCTCTCGCTTTGGGAGTACAGAGATTGGATGGCCCTGAGTAGAGACCCCCTCACCCCATACTCCCGCAGCACCTCCCACAGTAACTCCCTGGGAACCCGGTCATACGCCTTCTCCAAGTCTACAAAACACATGTAGACCGGATAAGCGTACTCCCAGGCCCCCTCCAGGATCCTTGCGAGAGTAAAAAGCTGATCCGTCGTTCCACGACCAGGACGGAATCCGCATTGTTCCTCCTCAATCTGAGGTTCGACAATCGGCCTGACCCTCCTTTCAAGTACCTTGGAGTAAACTTTCCCGGGGAGGCTGAGTAGTGTGATGCCTCTGTAATTGGCACACACCCTCTGATCCCCCTTTTTAAAAAGGGGAACCACCACCCCGGTCTGCCACTCCTTCGGTACTGTTTCCGACTTCCACGCAACGTTGATGAGACGTGTCAACCATGACAGTCCCTCAACACCCAGAGCCTTCAGCATTTCCGGGCGGATCTCATCCACCCCCGGGGCTTTGCCACTGTGGAGTTGTTTGACGACCTCAGTGACCTCCCCCCGGGAGATTGGTGTTGATCCCCCGTCATACTCCAGCTCTGCCTCTAACATAGAGGGCGGAGTTGTCGGGTTCAGGAGTTCCTCAAAGTGTTCCTTCCAACGTCCCAACACTCCATCAGTTGAGGTCAACAACGTCCCATCCTTACTGTACACAGCTTGGATGGTTCCCTGCTTCCCCCTCCTGAGGTGTCGGACAGTTTTCCAGAACAACTTTGGTGCCGCCCGAAAGTCCTTCTCCATGTCTTCTCCAAACTTCTCCCACACCCGCTGCTTTGCCTCGGCCACGGATGAGGCTGCTGCCCTTCGGGCCTGTCGGTACCTTGCAATTGCCTCGGGAGTTCCCCGGGATAACAAATCCCTGAAGGCCTCCTTCTTCAGTCGGACGGCTTCCCTGACCACCGGTGTCCACCAGGAGGTTCGAGGGTTACCGCCCCTTGAGGCACCTAGGACCTTGAGACCACAGCTCCCCACCGCGGCTTCGGCAATAGAGGCTTTGAACACCGACCACTCTGGTTCAATATCCCCAACCTCCACAGGAATGCCCGAAAAGCTCCGCCGGAGGTGCGAGTTGAAGGCCTCCTGAACTTGGGCCTCCTCCAGACGTTCCCAGTTCACCCGAACTACACGTTTGGGCTTACCAGGTCTATCCAGAGGCTTCCCCCGCCACTCGACCCAACTCACCACCAGATGGTGATCAGTTGACAACTCCGCCCCTCTCTTTACCCGAGTGTCCAAAACATACGGCCTCAGGTCCGATGATACGATAACGAAATCGATCATGGACCTTCTGCCTAGGGTGCTCTGGTACCACGTACACTTATGAGCATCCTTATGTTCGAACATGGTGTTTGTTATGGCCAATCCATGACTAGCACAGAAGTCCAGTAACAAACCACCACTCCGGTTCAGATCAGGGGGGCCGTTCCTCCCAATCACGCCCCTCCAAGTGTCTCCATCATTGCCCACATGTGCGTTGAAGTCTCCCAGCAAGACTAAGGAGTCCCCTTCAGGAGCCCCATACAGGACTCTTTCCAGGGTCTCCAAGAAGGCCGAATACTCTGAACTGCTGTTGGGTGCATAAGCACACACAACAGTCAGAGTTTTCCCCCCCATAACCCGCAGGCGTAGGGAGGCGACCCTCTCGTCCACTGGGGTAAACTCCAACAACGAAGCACCTAACCGGGGACTTGTGAGTATCCCCACACCCGCCCGGCGCCTCACACCTTGAGCAACTCCGGAGAAGAATAGAGTCCAACCCCTACTTCTTACATGTTGAACCCAAATACCTGTACTTTCCACTTCTTACATGTTGAATACAAATACCTGTACTTTCTACTTCTTACAGGAGGTCAGGTACTCTTTAAAACAGCTGCTAGTTATGGGTACTTTTTACTGAAGTACATTTCAAAGCCTCTTTACTTTGACTTGAGTAAAGAAGTTTAGTCAGTACTTCTACTTTCACCAGAGTATTTTTTAAACACGAGTATCTGTACTTCTACTTGAGTAAAGGATGTGTGGACTTTTGCCATCTCTGCCTATAAAGACTGATCTGATTTACGTAAAGAGACATTTTATTCAACAGAAGACATTAGCCGTTAGCTCCACTCCCTTTATGTTCCCTTCACCAGTGTTTCTCTCTATGCCTGAGAGCGAATGAATGCTGTGGAGGAGACACTATTCAACATCAATTACCAATTATCAAAGAGATCTTGTAACTGGCTGCTCCTTTTCTTCAGAAAGTCTTTCTCTGCCACAGTGCAGATAAGGAGAAGACAAAAGCATTGCTGCTGCTGCTGCTGCTGCTAAACAAAAGAAAAAGGCTTTCTTTTTAGTATTCAGCGCGGGCGAGAAAGAGTTATTGACAGGCAGAGACAAACGTCCGGGTTTTACTCCAGGTTTTAACCAAAGGATGTGTGCAGACTGAAGAGCATCTGCGTTATCGAGACTGTATCTAAAGGATGCAGCTTTGGGAGGTGATGAAAGCCCAGCAGAGTCTTGGCAAAGGAATCAGAACAACCTTGAACAATTTATCGAGGCGTGGTGAATACATCAAAAACCTGATCCAACGTCTTTTTTACCGCCCTTTTTTTGTCATTTAATAAAACAAAGGATCCTCTGCAACCTTCTTTGACTGTGTTGCGATTTCCATGGAAACGACACGTAGCTAGGCCATAAGGTTTGTGAATGCAGAACAGATTTAATCGAGGGTCAAACTGAAGTGGAGCTGAGGAGGGCAAGCGTATAAAAAAAAAAATAACAACAATTTAATATTTCAACGCCGGCAGATTAGAGGGATTTCAAAGAGAATATTGGGCACGGGAGCAAAGAGGGATTTAATTATCTGTTCATTTGTTTAGCATTCAGGGCAAATAATTCATTTCATAAAAGACATAAAAGGCTTTTTTTATTTTACAAGCCTGCATATTAGAGGTTAGTCCTTATTCGGATATTCAAATAATGTCACTTTAAAGGTCACCTATCATGCTATTTGTAGGCAATAGCACAAAATACAGATCACCCATTCTAGCCATGCCTCGTATCCCTCTATTTCACTTCCTGTTTCAAAAGTGCTGATTCGGTTATAAAGCTTTAAAGAGGAGGGGTCTGAGCTCATGCGGGACCCGGCAGCTACTGTCTAAACTAAATGCTGCCGTGATGAAACTCCATATCATGGATTATCAAGGATTATTGCTGAAACAGTGGCCGTTTCTCAATCAAGAGGATACTGGCTTCCAAGCCAATATTTCAAGGATGCTACGTCATCGAGCGCCGCCGAAGGACTGTTCCAATCTCCAGCATACTTGGAATTCCACCGAGGCCGCGTCATTTCGAGGCTGCACATGGGTAGACTTCGAGTCCTTCAAATCCCCACAATGCATTGCGCACGGATCAATTTCCCCAAATCTGTGGCGGAAAATGTAAGGTGGGGCTTCTCATATGACGCACACCTGCACACTTGCTAGCCTGTTCCACTCTTCGTTTTCCGATTGCCAGGAAAGATTCTTACCTAGCTTCTGAAGGAAGTGACTCGGAAGACATGTGCTAGCAAGCAAGCATCCTCGCGATTGAGAAACGGCCAGTCTGGAGCTCAAAGGCTTTCTCTCTTGCCGGTTATACCACAAGAGTTCCTGCTTCTTCACACACATGCTCTCCAGTACAGGTTAGCTCTGAGTGTTCCCCCGGGATTCCACCGGGTCTGTCTGCACCGCGTCATCTTCCAGTTATAAACGACATGAATGGTGTGCAATCCGCCCAGCCAATCAGAAATGGGAACCTTTTTCTCCCATGAAAGTACCTGGGACTGAAAAGGGGGTGAAAAGGTTCTCATTAACTAAGTTCTAGTTCCGGATTTTTTTGGCGTGAACTAAACTGGGAAAAGTACTCCGGTATGAAAGCGCCTAATGATTATATAAGTTCAAACAAATGTATGTTTACGAGAGCAGCTCCAATGTTTATTTCAAAGTGATAGTATGGGTTTGATCGAGAGGGAAAAGCTTTTAAAATACAATAAAAGCACTAAAATAAAAACATCAAACCCATGTTTTACTTCTCATTACCCAGCGGTGCAGATTCAGGGCCCAAGGACACAATTAGAGGGGGACAGAAAAGGACATTTGCATGAATTAGACGGTGCTTTGAAAGAAACTAAGATGGCTTGCAGACGCACTGATCTGCCTTCTCTTTGAGGACTGAATATAAAATAATATGCCGCGGTTGGGGTTGCTTTGATAATGCGAGGCAGTCTCTGAAGAGCACTGAGAAGTTCAGCTCTCTGGGAGAAGGATACAAAAGACCCGTCGCCAACATCGTTAGTTAAAGCTAATTTACAAACAGCGTAGGACATCTGATTTATTTCAAAGTGTAATTTCACTTCCTTTATAAGGCTTGTAGGATCGTTTTGGTCTTTGGGTTTGTACTCCACAGAGAGGAGAAGGCAGCAGCGAACATCGAGAGCTGGTTTCCTCTCGTAATAACCAAAGGTTTCTTCCCTGGAGCAATAATCATTTCACTGAACTCTTGCACTGCCACCCCTCAGTCTTCCTCCCCTGTGCAATATCCCATACATGTGCAATATATATTGATATACACACAAACATATTAACTATGCTCTACTTACTGGATTAATTCCTGCACTTTCTTTGTCAGTA
>JAMFTG010000404.1:115000-142500 GCA_023974075.1 Chaenocephalus aceratus | reverse complement strand
CCGAGGAGAGAGGAGGGGAAGCAGCAGACGTTTAAAGAAATGAGAACTCCTCTCCTCTGAGCGGTCATATTAAAGCGACGTCCGTTCATTATTACGTGGCAACAGCTGCATCAGCTGTCGAGTGTTTTGTCATATTTTATAATCTCTGCTGGATCAGCTGAACATTGTTCCCCCACATATTTACTTTGAATTCATTGAGAGTGCGGTATAATGAGACAATAACAGGCTACAGATGCGGACACACACACAAATATATTTATATAAATATATGCAATTTAAAGTATGAGAGCACTCTCATAATAACGTAACACAATCAGAGACTGGATATATCCCCCCCCCCTCTCTCTGGTCGCTGAAATGGGGAATTGCAATTACGGGCCAAAAGTTGTATTTGCAAGTATTAAAAGTAAGGACATCAAACCAACTGAGACCCGTCTGTCCGCCGCATCTGCGCACTGTACAACACACACCTATACACTATACCACACACACACACTTACACACTGTACCACACACACCTACAGCTCCTAAAGCATAATCAGGCTACAGCCGTTGTGTATTTTATTATGTGAAGCACTAAATGGTCTTAGAAAAATATCGACTCTTTGTAGATATCTGCTAAACTAAAGCAAATAAAGAGAGTAGGCCTGTTATACTGAGTGATATATATTCTACACACTGCTCTGCTTTCTGCACCCTCACAGCTGTTCTCACTGTAAACATCGCGTTGCGATGAGAGCAGGTTCTAAAATAATATCCAGGGGATGCATGCAGAGCTGTCATTGGCTGAGATAAGTCCGGCCGTGCGTCACGCCTCCACCGTTCCCGGAAATGCATCCGCGGAGGAGCCGTGGAGGACCCATCAGTGTATCCTCGGTTATAGCTCCTCCAGAGAGCCTCCTCGACGCTCGATCCTCGGTCCTCGATGTGCATTTAGAGAAATGAGACGTCCTTCAAAATGGCGCGCTGAAATTAATTTCCGGGTCACTACCGGAGGACCGAGGAGTCGAGGAGTTGAGGAGGGGAAATTTGAGTATTGAGAAGCCTCTTGTGTTGTGTTTTGTCTTGTCTAGATCTGTCTTTGGTTTTCTGTCTGCGTTGTGTCTTGTCTAGATCTGTCTTTGGTTTTCTGTCTGCGTTGTGTCTTGTCTAGATCTGTCTTTGGTTTTCTGTCTGCGTTGTGTTTTGTCTTGTTTAGATCTGTCTTTGGTTTTCTGTCTGTTGTGTTTTGTCTTGTTTAGATCTGTCTTTGATTTTCTGTCTGTGTTGTGTGTTGTCTAGATCTGTCTTTGGTTTTCTGTCTGCGTTGTGTCTTGTCTAGATCTGTCTTTGGTTTTCTGTCTGCGTTGTGTTTTGTCTTGTTTAGATCTGTCTTTGGTTTTCTGTCTGCGTTGTGTCTTGTCTAGATCTGTCTTTGGTTTTCTGTCTGCGTTGTGTCTTGTCTAGATCTGTCTTTGGTTTTCTGTCTGCGTTGTGTCTTGTCTAGATCTGTCTTTGGTTTTCTGTCTGTGTTGTGTTTTGTCTTGTCTAGATCTGTCTTTGGTTTTTCTGTCTGCGTTGTGTTTTGTCTGGTCTAGATCTGTCTTTGGTTTTCTGTCTGCGTTTGTGTCTTGTCTAGATCTGTCTTTGGTTTTCTGTCTGCGTTGTGTCTTGTCTAGATCTGTCTTTGGTTTTCTGTCTGCGTTGTGTTTTGTCTTGTCTAGATCTGTCTTTGGTTTCTGTCTGTGTTGGTGTTTTGTCTTGTCTAGATCTGTCTTTGGTTTTCTGTCTGCGTTGTGTCTTGTCTAGATCTGGTCTTGGTTTTCTGTCTGCGTTGGTGTTTTGTCTTGTTTAGATCTGTCTTTGGTTTTTCTGTCTGTGTTGTGTTTTGTCTTGTCTAGATCGTCTTTGGTTTTCTGTCTGCGTTGTGTCTTGTCTAGATCTGTCTTTGGTTTTTCTGTCTGCGTTGGTTTTCTGTCCTGCGTTGGTTGGGTCTTGTCTAGATCTGTCTTTGGTTTTTCTGTCTGCGTTGTGTCTTGTCTAGATCTGTCTTTGGTTTTCTGTCTGCGTTGTGTTTTGTCTTGTCTAGATCTGGTCTTTTGGTTTTCCTGTCTGCGTTGTGTCTTGTCTAGATCTGTCTTTGGTTTTCTGTCTGCGTTGTGTTTGTCTAGATCTGTCTGTGGTTTTCTGTCTGCGTTGTGTCTTGTCTAGATCTGTCTTTGGTTTTCTGTCTGCGTTGTGTTTTGTCTTGTTTAGATCTGTCTTTGGTTTTCTGTCTGCGTTGTGTCTTGTCTAGATCTGTCTTTGGTTTTTCTGTCTGTTTGTGTTTTGTCTTGTCTAGATCTGTCTTTGGTTTTTCTGTCTGCGTTGTGTCTTGTCTAGATCTGTCTTTGGTTTTTCTGTCTGCGTTGGTGTCCTTGTCTAGATCTGTCTTTGGTTTTTCTGTCTGCGTTGTGTTTTGTCTAGATCTGTCTGTGGTTTTCTGTCTGCGTTGTGTCTTGTCTAGATCTGTCTTTGGTTTTCTGTCTGCGTTGTGTTTTGTCTTGTTTAGATCTGTCCTTTGGTTTTTCTGTCTGCATTGTGTCTTGTCTAGATCTGTCTTTGGTTTTCTGTCTGCGTTGTGTCTTGTCTAGATCTGTCTTTGGTTTTCTGTCTGCGTTGTGTCTTGTCTAGATCTGTCTTTGGTTTTCTGTCTGTGTTGTGTTTTGTCTTGTCTAGATCTGTCTTTGGTTTTCTGTCTGCGTTGTGTTTTGTCTGGTCTAGATCTGTCTTTGGTTTTCTGTCTGCGTTGTGTCTTGTCTAGATCTGTCTTTGGTTTTCTGTCTGCGTTGTGTCTTGTCTAGATCTGTCTTTGGTTTTCTGTCTGCGTTGTGTTTTGTCTTGTCTAGATCTGTCTTTGGTTTTCTGTCTGTGTTGTGTTTTGTCTTGTCTAGATCTGTCTTTGGTTTTCTGTCTGCGTTGTGTCTTGTCTAGATCTGTCTTTGGTTTTCTGTCTGCGTTGTGTTTTGTCTTGTTTAGATCTGTCCTTTGGTTTTCTGTCTGTGTTGTGTTTTGTCTTGTCTAGATCTGTCTTTGGTTTTTCTGTCTGCGTTGTGTCTTGTCTAGATCTGTCTTTGGTTTTCTGTCTGCGTTGTGTTTTGTCTTGTCTAGATCTGTCTTTGGTTTTCTGTCTGCGTTGTGTCTTGTCTAGATCTGTCTTTGGTTTTCTGTCTGCGTTGTGTCTTGTCTAGATCTGTCTTTGGTTTTCTGTCTGCGTTGTGTTTTGTCTTGTCTAGATCTGTCTTTGGTTTTCTGTCTGCGTTGTGTCTTGTCTAGATCTGTCTTTGGTTTTCTGTCTGCGTTGTGTTTTGTCTAGATCTGTCTGTGGTTTTCTGTCTGCGTTGTGTCTTGTCTAGATCTGTCCTTTGGTTTTCTGTCTGCGTTGTGTTTTTGTCTTGTTTAGATCTGTCTTTGGTTTTCTGTCTGCGTTGTGTCTTGTCTAGATCTGTCTTTGGTTTTCTGTCTGTGTTGTGTTTTGTCTTGTCTAGATCTGTCTTTGGTTTTCTGTCTGCGTTGTGTCTTGTCTAGATCTGTCTTTGGTTTTCTGTCTGCGTTGTGTCTTGTCTAGATCTGTCTTTGGTTTTCTGTCTGCGTTGTGTCTTGTCTAGATCTGTTCTTTGGTTTTCTGTCTGCGTTGTGTTTTGTCTTGTCTAGATCTGTCTTTGGTTTTCTGTCCTGTGTTGTGTTTTGTCTTGTCTAGATCTGTCTTTGGTTTTCTGTCTGCGTTGTGTCTTGTCTAGATCTGTCTTTGGTTTTTCTGTCTGCGTTGTGTTTTGTCTTGTTTAGATCTGTCTTTGGTTTTCTGTCTGTGTTGTGTTTTTGTCTTGTCTAGATCTGTCTTTGTTTTTCTGTCTGCGTTGTGTCTTGTCTAGATCTCTTTCTCTTTGGTTTGTCTTGTCTAGATCTGCTTTGGTTTCTGTCTGCGTTGTGTCTTGTCTAGATCTGTCTTTGGTTTTCTGTCTGCGTTGTGTCTTGTCTAGATCTGTCTTTGGTTTTCTGTCTGCGTTGTGTTTTGTCTTGTCTAGATCTGTCTTTGGTTTTCTGTCTGCGTTGTGTCTTGTCTAGATCTGTCTTTGGTTTTCTGTCTGCGTTGTGTTTTGTCTAGATCTGTCTGTGGTTTTCTGTCTGCGTTGTGTCTTGTCTAGATCTGTCTTTGGTTTTCTGTCTGCGTTGTGTTTTGTCTTGTTTAGATCTGTCTTTGGTTTTCTGTCTGCGTTGTGTCTTGTCTAGATCTGTCTTTGGTTTTTCTGTCTGTGTTGTGTTTTGTCTTGTCTAGATCTGTCTTTGGTTTTCTGTCTGCATTGTGTCTTGTCTAGATCTGTCTTTGGTTTTCTGTCTGCGTTGTGTCTTGTCTAGATCTGTCTTTGGTTTTCTGTCTGCGTTGTGTTTTGTCTAGATCTGTCTGTGGTTTTCTGTCTGCGTTGTGTCTTGTCTAGATCTGTCTTTGGTTTTCTGTCTGCGTTGTGTTTTGTCTTGTTTAGATCTGTCTTTGGTTTTCTGTCTGCGTTGTGTTTTGTCTAGATCTGTCTTTGGTTTTCTGTCTGCGTTGTGTCTTGTCTAGATCTGTCTTTGGTTTTCTGTCTGCGTTGTGTCTTGTCTTGTTTAGATCTGTCTTTGGTTTTCTGTCTGCGTTGTGTCTTGTCTAGATCTGTCTTTGGTTTTCTGTCTGCATTGTGTCTTGTCTTGTTTAGATCTGTCTTTGGTTTTCTGTCTGCGTTGTGTCTTGTCTAGATCTGTCTTTGGTTTTCTGTCTGCGTTGTGTCTTGTCTAGATCTGTCTTTGGTTTTCTGTCTGCGTTGTGTCTTGTCTTGTTTAGATCTGTCTTTGGTTTTCTGTCTGCGTTGTGTCTTGTCTTGTTTAGATCTGTCTTTGGTTTCTGTCTGCGTTGTGTCTTGTCTAGATCTGTCTTTGGTTTTCTGTCTGCAGTTGTGTTTTGTCTTGTTTAGATCTGTCTGTGGTTTTCTGTCTGCGTTGTGTCTTGTCTAGATCTGTCTTTGGTTTTCTGTCTGCGTTGTGTCTTGTTTAGATCTGTCTGTGGTTTTCTGTCTGCGTTGTGTCTTGTCTAGATCTGTCTTTTGTTTTCTGTCTGTGTTGTGTTTTGTCTTGTCTAGATCTGTCTTTGGTTTTCTGTCTGCGTTGTGTTTTGTCTTGTTTAGATCTGTCTTTGGTTTTCTGTCTGCGTTGTGTCTTGTCTAGATCTGTCCTTTGGTTTTCTGTCTGCGTTGTGTTTTGTCTTGTTTAGATCTGTCTTTGGTTTTCTGTCTGTGTTGTGTCTTGTCTAGATCTGTCTTTGGTGTTCTGTCTGCGTTGTGTCTTGTCTAGATCTGTCTTTGGTTTTCTGTCTGCGTTGTGTTTTGTCTTGTCTAGATCTGTCTTTGGTTTCTGTCTGTGTTGTGTTTTGTCTTGTCTAGATCTGTCTTTGGTTTTCTGTCTGTGTTGTGTTTTGTCTTGTCTAGATCTGTCTTTGGTTTTCTGTCTGCGTTGTGTCTTGTCTAGATCTGTCTTTGGTTTTCTGTCTGCGTTGTGTTTTGTCTTGTCTAGATCTGTCTTTGGTTTTCTGTCTGCGTTGTGTCTTGTCTAGATCTGTCTTTGGTTTCTGTCTGCGTTGTGTCTTGTCTAGATCTGTCTTTGGTTTTCTGTCTGCGTTGTGTTTTGTCTTGTCTAGATCTGTCTTTGGTTTTCTGTCTGCGTTGTGTCCTTGTCTAGATCTGTCTTTGGTTTTCTGTCTGCGTTGTGTTTTGTCTAGATCTGTCTGTGGTTTTCTGTCTGCGTTGTGTCTTGTCTAGATCTGTCTTTGGTTTTCTGTCTGCGTTGTGTTTTGTCTTGTTTAGATCTGTCTTTGGTTTTCTGTCTGCGTTGTGTCTTGTCTAGATCTGTCTTTGGTTTTCTGTCTGTGTTGTGTTTGTCTTGTCTAGATCTGTCTTTGGTTTTCTGTCTGCGTTGTGTCTTGTCTAGATCTGTCTTTGGTTTTCTGTCTGCGTTGTGTCTTGTCTAGATCTGTCTTTGGTTTTCTGTCTGCGTTGTGTTTGTCTAGATCTGTCTTGGTGTTTCTGTCTGCGTTGTTCTTGTCTAGATCTGTCTTTGGTGGTTTCTGTCTGCGTTGTGTTTGTCTTGTTTAGATCTGTCTTTGGTTTTCTGTCTGCGTTGTGTCTTGTCTAGATCTGTCTTTGGTTTTCTGTCTGCGTTGTGTCTTGTCTGATCTGTCTTTGGTTTTCTGTCTGCGTTGTGTCTTGTCTAGATCTGTCTTTGGTTTTCTGTCTGTGTTGTGTTTTGTCTTGTCTAGATCTGTCTTTGGTTTTCTGTCTGCGTTGTGTTTTGTCTGTCTAGATCTGTCTTTGGTTTTCTGTCTGCGTTGTGTCTTGTCTAGATCTGTCTTTGGTTTTGTCTGCGTTGTGTCTTGTCTAGATCTGTCTTTGGTTTTCTGTCTGCGTTGTGTTTTGTCTGTCTTGTCTAGATCTGTCCTTTGGTTTTCTGTCTGTGTTGTGTTTTGTCTTGTCTAGATCTGTCTTTGGTTTCTGTCTGCGTTGTGTCTTGTCTAGATCTGTCTTTGGTTTTCTGTCTGCGTTGTGTTTTGTCTTGTTTAGATCTGTCTTTGGTTTTCTGTCTGTGTTGTGTTTTGTCTTGTCTAGATCTGTCTTTGGTTTTTCTGTCTGCGTTGTGTCTTGTCTAGATCTCTCTTTGGTTTTCTGTCTGCGTTGTGTTTTGTCTTGTCTAGATCTGTCTTTGGTTTTCTGTCTGCGTTGTGTCTTGTCTAGATCTGTCCTTTGGTTTTCTGTCTGCGTTGTGTCTTGTCTAGATCTGTCTTTGGTTTTCTGTCTGCGTTGTGTTTGTCTTGTCTAGATCTGTCTTTGGTTTTCTGTCTGCGTTGTGTCTTGTCTAGATCTGTCTTTGGTTTTCTGTCTGCGTTGTGTTTTGTCTAGATCTGTCTGTGGTTTCTGTCTGCGTTGTGTCTTGTCTAGATCTGTCTTTGGTTTTCTGTCTGCGTTGTGTTTTGTCTTGTTAGATCTGTCTTTGGTTTTCTGTCTGCGTTGTGTCTTGTCTAGATCTGTCTTGGTTTTCTGTCTGTTTGTGTTTTGTCTTGTCTAGATCTGTCTTTGGTTTTCTGTCTGCGTTGTGTCTTGTCTAGATCTGTCTTTGGTTTTCTGTCTGCGTTGTGTCTTGTCTAGATCTGTCTTTGGTTTTTGTCTGCGTTGTGTCTTGTCTAGATCTGTCTTTGGTTTTCTGTCTGTCGCGTTGTGTTTTGTCTTGTCTAGATCTGTCTTTGGTTTTCTGTCTGCGTTGTGTGTCTTGTCTAGATCTGTCTTTGGTTTTCTGTCTGCGTTGTGTCTTGTCTAGATCTGTCTTTGGTTTTCTGTCTGCGTTGTGTTTGTCTGTTAGATCTGTCTTTGGTTTTCTGTCTGTGTGTGTTTGTCTTGTCTAGATCTGTCTTTGGTTTTCTGTCTGCGTTGTGTCTTGTCTAGATCTGTCTTTGGTTTTCTGTCTGCGTTGTGTTTGTCTTGAGATCTGTCTTGGTTTTCTGTCTGCGTTGTTGTCTTGTCTAGATCTGTCTTTGGTTTTCTGTCTCTGTCTGTTGTGTCTTGTCTAGATCTGTCTTTGGTTTTCTGTCTGCGTTGTGTTTTGTCTTGTCTAGATCTGTCTTTGGTTTTCTGTCTGCGTTGTGTCTTGTCTAGATCTGTCTTTGGTTTTCTGTCTGCGTTGTGTTTGTCTAGATCTGTCTTTGGTTTCTGTCTGCGTTGTGTCTTGTCTAGATCTGTCTTTGGTTTTCTGTCTGTGTTGTGTTTTGTCTTGTCTAGATCTGTCTTTGGTTTTCTGTCTGCGTTGTGTCTTGTCTAGATCTGTCTTTGGTTTTCTGTCTGCGTTGTGTCTTGTCTAGATCTGTCTTGGTTTTCTGTCTGCGTTGTGTTTTGTCTAGATCTGTCTTGGTTTTCTGTCTGCGTTGTGTCTTGTCTAGATCTGTCTTTGGTTTTCTGTCTGCGTGGTTTTGTCTTGTCTAGATCTGTCTTTGGTTTTCTGTCTGCGTTGTGTCTTGTCTAGATCTGTCTTTGGTTTTCTGTCTGCGTTGTGTTGTCTAGATCTGTCTTTGGTTTTTGTCTGCGTTGTGTTTTGTCTTGTCTAGATCTGTCTTTGGTTTTCTGTCTGTGTGTGTTTTGTGTCTTGTCTAGATCTGTCTTTGGTTTTCTGTCTGCGTTGTGTCTTGTCTAGATCTGTCTTTGGTTTTCTGTCTGCGTTGTGTTTTGTCTTGTTAGATCTGTCTTTGGTTTTCTGTCTGTGTTGTGTTTTGTCTTGTCTAGATCTGTCTTTGGTTTTCTGTCTGCGTTGTGTCTTGTCTAGATCTGTCTTTGGTTTTCTGTCTGCGTTGTGTTTTGTCTTGTCTAGATCTGTCTTTGGTTTTCTGTCTGCGTTGTGTCTTGTCTAGATCTGTCTTTGGTTTTCTGTCTGCGTGTGTCTTGTCTAGATCTGTCTTTGGTTTTCTGTCTGCGTTGTGTTTTTGTCTGTCTAGATCTGTCTTTGTTGTTTCTGTCTGCGTTTGTGTCTTGTCTAGATCTGTCTTTGGTTTTCTGTCTGCGTGTGTTTTGTCTAGATCTGTCTGTGGTTTTCTGTCTGCGTTGTGTGTTGTCTAGATCTGTCTGTGGTTTTCTGTCTGCGTTGTGTCTTGTCTAGATCTGTCTTTGGTTTTCTGTCTGCGTTGTGTTTTTTGTCTTGTTTAGATCTGTCTTTGGTTTTCTGTCTGCGTTGTGTTTTGTCTAGATCTGTCTTTGGTTTTCGTCTGCGTTGTGTCTTGTCTAGATCTGTCTTGTGGTTTTCTGTCTGCGTTGTGTCTTGTCTTGTTTAGATCTGTCTTTGGTTTTCTGTCTGCGTTGTGTCTTGTCTAGATCTGTCTTTGGTTTTCTGTCTTGCATTGTGTCTTGTCTTGTTTTAGATCTGTCTTTGGTTTTCTGTCTGCGTTGTGGTCTTGTCTAGATCTGTCCTGTTGGTTTTCTGTCTGGTTTTGTGTCGTTTGTCTTGTTTAGATCTGTCTTTGGTTTTCTGTCTCGTTGTTGTCTTTTCTTGTTTAGATCTGTCTTTGGTTTTCTGTCTGCGTTGTGTCTTGTCTAGATCTGTCTTGGTTTTCTGTCTGCGTTGTGTTTGTCTTGTTTAGATCTGTCTGTGGTTTTCTGTCTGCGTTGTTGTCTTGTCTAGATCTGTCTTTGGTTTTCTGTCTGCGTGTTGTCTTGTTTAGATCTGTCTGTGGTTTTCTGTCTGCGTTTGTGTCTTGTCTAGATCTGTCTTTTGTTTTCTGTCTGTGTTGTGTTTTGTCTTGTCTAGATCTGTCTTTGGTTTTCTGTCTGCGTTGTGTTTTGTCTTGTTTAGATCTGTCTTTGGTTTTCTGTCTGCGTTGTGTCTTGTCTAGATCTGTCTTTGGTTTCGTCTGCGTTGTGTTTGTCTTGTTTAGATCTGTCTTTGGTTTTCTGTCTGTTGTGTCTTGTCTAGATCTGTCTTTGGTTTTCTGCTGCGTTGTGTCTTGTCTAGATCTGTCTTTGGTTTTCTGTCTGCGTTGTGTTTTGTCTTGTCTAGATCTGTCTTTGGTTTTCTGTCTGCGTTGTGTGTCTTGTCTAGATCTGTCTTTGGTTTTCTGTCTGCGTTGTGTTTGTCTTGTCTAGATCTGTCTTTGGTTTTCTGTCTGCGTTGTGTCTTGTCTAGATCTGTCTTTGGTTTTCTGTCTGCGTTGTGTTTTGTCTTGTCTAGATCTGTCTTTGGTTTTCTGTCTGCGTTGTGTCTTGTCTAGATCTGTCTTTGGTTTTCTGTCTGCGTTGTGTCTTGTCTAGATCTGTCTTTGGTTTTCTGTCTGCGTTGTGTTTGTCTTGTCTAGATCTGTCTTTGGTTTTCTGTCTGCGTTGTGTCTTGTCTAGATCTGTCTTTGGTTTTCTGTCTGCGTTGTGTTTGTCTAGATCTGTCTTTGGTTTTCTGTCTGCGTTGTGTCTTGTCTAGATCTGTCTTTGGTTTTCTGTCTGCGTTGTGTTTTGTCTTGTTAGATCTGTCTTTGGTTTTCTGTCTGCGTTGTGTCTTGTCTAGATCTGTCTTTGGTTTTCTGTCTGCGTGTGTTTGTCTTGTCTAGATCTGTCTTTGGTTTTCTGTCTGCGTTGTGTCTTGTCTAGATCTGTCTTTGGTTTTCTGTCTGCGTTGTGTCTTGTCTAGATCTGTCTTTGGTTTTCTGTCTGCGTTGTGTTTTGTCTAGATCTGTCTTTGGTTTTCTGTCTGCGTTGTGTCTTGTCTAGATCTGTCTTTGGTTTTCTGTCTGCGTTGTGTTTTGTCTTGTTAGATCTGTCTTTGGTTTTCTGTCTGCGTTGTGTCTTGTCTAGATCTGTCTTTGGTTTTCTGTCTGCGTTGTGTCTTGTCTAGATCTGTCTTTGGTTTTCTGTCTGCGTTGTGTCTTGTCTAGATCTGTCTTTGGTTTTCTGTCTGCGTTGTGTTTTGTCTTGTTTAGATCTGTCTTTGGTTTTCTGTCTGCGTTGTGTTTTGTCTAGATCTGTCTTGTGGTTTCTTCCTGTCCTGCGTTGTGTTTTGTCTAGATCTGTCTTTGGTTTCCTGCTGCGTGTGTTGTCCTTGTTTAGACTGTCTTTGGTTTCTGTCTGCGTTTGTGTTTTCTTGTTTAAATCTGTCTTGGTTTCTGTCTGCGTTGGGTCCTTGTCTAGATCTTGTCTTTGGTTTTCCTGTCTGTGTTTTGTGTTTTGTCTTGTCTGATCTGTCTTTGGTTTTCCTGTCTGCATGGTGTCTTTGTCTAGATCTGTTCTTTGGTTTTCTGTCTTCGTTGTGTCTTGTCTAGATCTGTCTTTGGTTTCTGTCTGCGTTTGTGTTTGTCTAGATCGGTCTGTGGTTTTCTGTTCTGTCTGCTGTTTGTCTGTCTAGATCTGTCTTGGTTTTCTGTCTGCCGTTTGTTTGGTCTTGTTTAGATCTGTCTTTGGTTTTCTGTCTGTCGTTGTGTTGTCTTGTCTAGATCTGTCCTTTGGTTTTCTGTCTGCGTGTTGTGTCTTGTCCTAGATCTGTCTTTGGTTTCTGTCTGCGTTGTGTCTTGTCTAGATCTGTCTTTGGTTTTCTGTCTGCGTTGTGTTTTGTCTTGTCTAGATCTGTCTTTGGTTTTCTGTCTGCGTTGTGTCTTGTCTAGATCTGTCTTTGGTTTTCTGTCTGCGTTGTGTTTTGTCTAGATCTGTCTTTGGTTTTCTGTCTGTCTGCGTTGTGTCTTGTCTAGATCTGTCTTTGGTTTTCTGTCTGCGTTGTGTTTGTCTTGTTAGATCTGTCTTTGGTTTTCTGTCTGCGTTGTGTCTTGTCTAGATCTGTCTTTGGTTTTCTGTCTGTGTTGTTTTGTCTTGTCTAGATCTGTCTTTGGTTTTCTGTCTGCGTTGTGTCTTGTCTAGATCTGTCTTTGGTTTTCTGTCTGGTTGTGTCTTGTCTAGATCTGTCTTTGGTTTTCTGTCTGCGTTGTGTCTTGTCTAGATCTGTCTTTGGTTTTCTGTCTGCGTTGTGTTTGTCTGTCTAGATCTGTCTTTGGTTTCTGTCTGTTGTGTTTTGCTTGTCTAGATCTGTCTTTGGTTTTCTGTCTGCGTTGTGTCTTGTCTAGATCTGTCTTTGGTTTTCTGTCTGCGTTGTGTTTTCTTGTCTAGATCTGTCTTTGGTTTTCTGTCTGTGTGTTTTGTCTTGTCTAGATCTGTCTTTGGTTTTCTGTCTGTCTGCGTTGTGTCTTGTCTAGATCTGTCTTTGGTTTTCTGTCTGCGTTGTGTTTGTCTTGTCTAGATCTGTCTTTGGTTTTCTGTCTGCGTTGTGTCTTGTCTAGATCTGTCTTTGGTTTTCTGTCTGCGTTGTGTCTTGTCTAGATCTGTCTTTGGTTTTCTGTCTGCGTTGTGTTTTGTCTTGTCTAGATCTGTCTTTGGTTTTCTGTCTGCGTTGTGTCTTGTCTAGATCTGTCTTTGGTTTTCTGTCTGCGTTGTGTTTTGTCTAGATCTGTCTTGGTTTTCTGTCTGCGTTGTGTCTTGTCTAGATCTGTCTTTGGTTTTCTGTCTGCGTTGTGTTTTGTCTTGTTTAGATCTGTCTTTGGTTTTCTGTCTGCGTTGTGTCTTGTCTAGATCTGTCTTTGGTTTTCTGTCTGTGTTGTGTTTGTCTTGTCTAGATCTGTCTTTGGTTTTCTGTCTGCGTTGTGTCTTGTCTAGATCTGTCTTTGGTTTTCTGTCTGCGTTGTGTCTTGTCTAGATCTGTCTTTGGTTTTCTGTCTGCGTTGTGTTTTGTCTAGATCTGTCTGGTTTTCTCTGTCTGCGTTGTGTCTTGTCTAGATCTGTCTTTGGTTTTCTGTCTGCGTTGTGTTTGTCTTGTTAGATCTGTCTTTGGTTTTCTGTCTGCGTTGTGTTTGTCTAGATCTGTCTTTGGTTTTCTGTCTGCGTTGTGTCTTGTCTAGATCTGTCTTTGGTTTTCTGTCTGCGTTGTGTCTTGTCTTGTTAGATCTGTCTTTGGTTTTCTGTCTGCGTTGTGTCTTGTCTAGATCTGTCTTTGGTTTTCTGTCTGCGTTGTGTCTTGTCTTGGTTTAGATCTGTCTTTGGTTTCTGTATGCGTTGTGTCTTGTCTAGATCTGTATTTGGTTTTCTGTCTGTCGGTTGGTGTCTTGGTCTAAGATCTGTCTTTGGTGTTTTCTGTCTGCGTTGTGTCTTGTCTTTGTTTTAGATATGTCTTTGGTTTTCTGTCTGCGTTGTGTCTTGTATTGTTTTAGATCTGTCGTTTGGTGTTCTGTCTGCGTTGTTTGTACTTGTACTAGATCTGTCTTTGGTTTTCTGTATTTGAGTTTTGTGTTTGTCGTGTTTAGATCTGTCTGTGGTTTTCTGTCGTCTGAGTTGTGTCTGTATAGATCTGTCTTTGGTTTTCTGTCTTGCGTTTGTGTCTTGTTTAGATATGTCTGTGGTCTTTCTGTCTGCGTTGTGTCTTGTCTAGATCTGTCTTGTTTCGTTGTGTTGTGTTTGTCTTGTCTAGATTGTCTTGGTTCTGTCTGGTTGTGTTTTGTCCTTTGGTCTAGATCTGTATGTTGGTTTTATGTCTGCGTTGTGTCTTGTCTAGATCTGTCTTTGGTTTTCTGTCTGCGTTGTGTTTTGTTTGTCTAGATCTGTCTTTGGTTTTCTGTCTGCGTTGTTTTTGTCTTGTCTAGATCTGTCTTTGGTTTTCTGTCTGCGTTGTGTCTTGTCTAGATCTGTCTTTGGTTTTCTGTCTGCGTTGTGTTTTGTCTAGATCTGTCTTGGTTTTCTGTCTGCGTTGTGTCTTGTCTAGATCTGTCTTTGGTTTTCTGTCTGCGTTGTGTTTGTCTTGTTTAGATCTGTCTTTGGTTTTCTGTCTGCGTTGTGTCTTGTCTAGATCTGTCTTTGGTTTTCTGTCTGTGTTGTGTTTTGTCTTGTCTAGATCTGTCTTTGGTTTTCTGTCTGCGTTGTGTCTTGTCTAGATCTGTCTTTGGTTTTCTGTCTGCGTTGTGTCTTGTCTAGATCTGTCTTTGGTTTTCTGTCTGCGTTGTGTCTTGTCTAGATCTGTCTTTGGTTTTCTGTCTGCGTTGTGTTTTGTCTTGTCTAGATCTGTCTTTGGTTTTCTGTCTGTGTTGTTGTTTTGTCTTGTCTAGATCTGTCTTTGGTTTTCTGTCTGCGTTGTGTCTTGTCTAGATCTGTCTTTGGTTTTCTGTCTGCGTTGTGTTTTGTCTTGTTTAGATCTGTCTTTGGTTTTCTGTCTGTGTTGTGTTTTGTCTTGTCTAGATCTGTCTTTGGTTTTCTGTCTGCGTTGTGTCTTGTCTAGATCTGTCTTTGGTTTTCTGTCTGCGTTGTGTTTTGTCTTGTCTAGATCTGTCTTTGGTTTTCTGTCTGCGTTGTGTCTTGTCTAGATCTGTCTTTGGTTTTCTGTCTGCGTTGTGTCTTGTCTAGATCTGTCTTTGGTTTTCTGTCTGCGTTGTGTTTTGTCTTGTCTAGATCTGTCTTTGGTTTTCTGTCTGCGTTGTGTCTTGTCTAGATCTGTCTTTGGTTTTCTGTCTGCGTTGTGTTTTGTCTAGATCTGTCTGTGGTTTTCTGTCTGCGTTGTGTCTTGTCTAGATCTGTCTTTGGTTTTCTGTCTGCGTTGTGTTTTTGTCTTGTTTAGATCGTCTTTGGTTTTCTGTCTGCGTTGTGTCTTGTCTAGATCTGTCTTTGGTTTTCTGTCTGTGTTGTGTTTTGTCTTGTCTAGATCTGTCTTTGGTTTTCTGTCTGCATTGTGTCTTGTCTAGATCTGTCTTTGGTTTTCTGTCTGCGTTGTGTCTTGTCTAGATCTGTCTTTGGTTTTCTGTCTGCGTTGTGTTTGTCTAGATCTGTCTGTGGTTTTCTGTCTGCGTTGTGTCTTGTCTAGATCTGTCTTTGGTTTTCTGTCTGCGTTGTGTTTTGTCTTGTTTAGATCTGTCTTTGGTTTTCTGTCTGCGTTGTGTTTTGTCTAGATCTGTCTTTGGTTTTCTGTCTGCGTTGTGTCTTGTCTAGATCTGTCTTTGGTTTTCTGTCTGCGTTGTGTCTTGTCTTGTTTAGATCTGTCTTTGGTTTTCTGTCTGCGTTGTGTCTTGTCTAGATCTGTCTTTGGTTTTCTGTCTGCATTGTGTCTTGTCTTGTTTAGATCTGTCTTTGGTTTTCTGTCTGCGTTGTGTCTTGTCTAGATCTGTCTTTGGTTTTCTGTCTGCGTTGTGTCTTGTCTAGATCTGTCTTTGGTTTTCTGTCTGCGTTGTGTCTTGTCTTGTTTAGATCTGTCTTTGGTTTTCTGTCTGCGTTGTGTCTTGTCTTGTTTAGATCTGTCTTTGGTTTTCTGTCTGCGTTGTGTCTTGTCTAGATCTGTCTTTGGTTTTCTGTCTGCGTTGTGTTTGTCTTGTTTAGATCTGTCTGTGGTTTTCTGTCTGCGTTGTGTCTTGTCTAGATCTGTCTTTGGTTTTCTGTCTGCGTTGTGTCTTGTTTAGATCTGTCTGTGGTTTTCTGTCTGCGTTGTGTCTTGTCTAGATCTGTCTTTTGTTTTCTGTCTGTGTTGTGTTTTGTCTTGTCTAGATCTGTCTTTGGTTTTCTGTCTGCGTTGTGTTTTGTCTTGTTTAGATCTGTCTTTGGTTTTCTGTCTGCGTTGTGTCTTGTCTAGATCTGTCTTTGGTTTTCTGTCTGCGTTGTGTTTTGTCTTGTTTAGATCTGTCTTTGGTTTTCTGTCTGTGTTGTGTCTTGTCTAGATCTGTCTTTGGTGTTCTGTCTGTGTTGTGTTTTGTCTTGTCTAGATCTGTCTTTGGTTTTCTGTCTGCGTTGTGTTTTGTCTTGTTTAGATCTGTCTTTGGTTTTCTGTCTGTGTTGTGTCTTGTCTAGATCTGTCTTTGGTGTTCTGTCTGTGTTGTGTTTTGTCTTGTCTAGATCTGTCTTTGGTTTTCTGTCTGCGTTGTGTTTTGTCTTGTTTAGATCTGTCTTTGGTTTTTCTGTCTGTGTTGTGTCTTGTCTAGATCTGTCTTTGGTTTTCTGTCTGCGTTGTGTTTTGTGTTGTCTAGATCTGTCTTGGTTTTCTGTCTGCGTTGTGTCTTGTCTAGATCTGTCTTTGGTTTTCTGTCTGCGTTGTGTCTTGTCTAGATCTGTCTTTGGTTTTCTGTCTGCGTTGTGTCTTGTCTAGATCTGTCTTTGGTTTTCTGTCTGTGTTGTGTTTTGTCTAGATCTGTCTTTGGTTTTCTGTCTGCGTTGTGCTTTGTCTGGTTTAGATCTGTCTGTGGTTCCCTGTCAGTTTCCCTGGTGTGTCTAATTTACCCGATTGTGTTCACCTGGTGCCCCTGTGTTTTCTCCTCCCTCCTCACCTGTGTCTTGTTTGTGTGATTAGTCTTGTGTGTATTTAAGTTCTGGTTTTCTGTCTGTCTGTGTCGGTTCGTCTTTTGTTGGTGACTGAGTTCACCGGTGAGTGTTCTGTTTTGTCTGTGTTAGTTTCATTATCCTTGAAATAAAGGTTTATCAGAGTTATCTGCATTTGGGTCCTGCTTCCTTCACTCAACCGTGACAATATATTTCCTGCACTGATGGTGAAAATCATGCAAAAAGCACCACTCGTCCAAAAATGAAGCCTGAACAGAAGAAGGCTCCGCAGTTCGATGGTCCGCATCACAGAGGGGTTGCTAATGTACTTCAGAGAATGGAAGAACAAGGTAATCTGCATGGCTCTTTGAACTGTGCGCATACGAAAAAGAAAAAAGCCCTTCACACACAAACTACACACTAAGCACACTTGAAGCCCTTGGGGGATGGAATTCAAGCGAGATACAAAAATTCGATCCATTATTTATAAAGTCTAAAAAAAGGACTGTACTTTTACATTAGCATGTGAACGAAAGCAGCGTTATAGATCCCACTATTCTATTTGTATTAACTTGCACTATTTTATCTGTTTTATTGTGTTGCACTGTTGGAGGAGCCTGTGACCTAAGATGTTCATTGATATATCTAAGTACACATGACAATAAAAGCCTTGAATCTTGAATCTCTAAAACGAGAGAGACATGTGATGCAGAGGCTTTACAAGTACCAGAGCAGTCTATTACCCAGTTTCTGAGTTTCTACGTTTACTGCAGAGCGAGACGGACGGAGGAAGCATCTTATTGGCATCATAAAACACCATCAGTGTCACATTTATCTGGTTCTATCCACTGGTCTGGGCAGCTGCAGTTTCAATAAATCAGAGACGAGGTCATCGCCGCACTCAGAAAAGACACATTCAAAGGGTTTCATCTCCATTTGCCAAGATAAGAGACTGGTGCTCTCGGCAGCAGATTGTCAAAGAGAATTAGATTTTGTCTAAATATGCATGTACCCACTGAAGGCTAACTGATTATGTATTCTCTTTTTTTCAGCCTTGCTTTGAACCAACTGGGAGCTGCAGACAGACTGGTGCATTTTCAGTTTAGCCGTCTTGTTTTAGACTTGCTTTCAACAGAGATAATCTTCCCTTTTTCACGCTTGATGCAGAGATTCAACCCATTTTACAACCTGTGTGTCATGTACTGCTCATTACCTCAGACTCTATGCATTACATTAATGCACACAATGTCCAACAATATCTGTTTTCTTTTTTTTATTATCGCCGATTTCTATTCCATATTTATTCCTTTTTATATTGAAGTGACTGTTGATTGTTGTGTTTTATCTTAATGTGTGCATATGTGTAAATGGGTCTGTTAATTGTATGTATATATATATAGATAGATAGTGTAGGTGCCATAACACTACTTAGCTCAAGTTCATTATTTGTATTATCATTATTATTTACGTCACCTTTATTTTCTTGTTGAGCACTTCCGGTAATTGCCACATGGGTGTGGTTTGGTTATATAAGTCACCTGGTTGATGTCGAGTGCACATGACAGAGGGTGAGCTTGTGCTGTCATTTTTTCTGTTGACCGTTTTTTGTCCATAGTTACTATGTTTTGATTTTGTTTATTAAATATCCTTACAACTATATTGTTTCAACATGGACTTTCTTTTCGAAAACGCGTCACAGTTTAAAGCCAAGTTTAGCCTCTGGGCGACTCAAATGTAACTGGGTATTGAGCCGCCACATTAAGTCAACAGAAAAAGATCGCCGGTGATTCCCACCAGAGACCGAACTGGACGGACCGGCTGACTTCCTAAGCTTACGGATCGCTTGGATGCTTCGGATAACGGACTTAACATTTTGTAGCCTACCTTTGGAACCTTTTCCCTGATCGATATGGATTGGAGTAGCCACGAGGACTCACTTATGGACACTCATTGACTGCAGCGCACAACAAGCTAAAAGCGGGTAGGCACGATTATTTCCTTTCTTGTGTATTTTTTGCTGGACACAGTTTGGGAAGCGTGACCGTTTGTCCATTGGGGACTTTGGCTTTTGTTGTGTGTGTTTATTATGCCGTGAGCGGCGGAAGTTTTGTTATGAGTTGTGCTATGAGCGGCGGTTGTGCGTGCTTGTTATGCCATGAGCGGCGGAAGTTTTCGAATTGTTTGTTTTGCTGTGGCGGCCGGGCCCCGCTGGTTTAAGTTGCATACCAGTGAACACTGTCGTGTTACTTGAAATGCTAAGGCACCACACATATTGCATCAAATATGAGTGACACAAACGGTGAAATGGGAAAAAGGGCTGGCAAGCTTACTAGTAAAGCCTTGGCTTACAAAATTAAACAACTACAAAAAGAATGTCAGTCAAACGTGCAGAAGATTAAAGGACGCACACAGGAAATCAAACATCTAATGAAAAATGATGAAAATGCAACGGATGTTAGACTCAAACTGGACAAATTAATTCATCAATATGAAAATGCAAAAACAGCACATGAATCAGTTATTATGTTGCTTTCCGAAGACGTCCTGGAGATACAAAATAACTGGTTTCAACAAATAACAAAACATAACAATGATTTTATGGAGGATGTACAACAATGGCTCTTGGAAACAGGGAGGAGGCCCTTTCTGCAAACGGGTCACGTGACTGTCGATGAACCAATCGCTGCAAACACAGATATTCCTCTCATTCTACCAGACAAGGCACCCGCCGATGTAAAGGAGCAATTCGAGCACACCGAGGCTCAGCAGGACGTTCTCTTTCCCCCGTCAAACATGAAGGCTACAGCATGCACACAAGATGATATACAACCCGGGTGACAGCATATCAAACATTGGTAGCAGAAAAAGCAGCCAAAGCTCAAGATCAAAAGTTTCCAGCACCGCATCTGCACACATAAAAGCTGAGGCCGAAGTGGCAGCCATGAAAGTACTCCAAAAACTCCTAAAGGACAAACATATCCTGGAAGCACAGGAGCAGGAATTGAGGAGGCAAAAGGAGGAATTGAGGAGAAAAAAGGAGCAAATGGAATTAGAAGGAAACATTGCTGCCACCATTGCAAAAATGAAAGTGTTAGCAGCCCCCAGGGGATCAGCTAATTGTTCTATATCATCCAATGGCATGCAGTCATATTTTGAAACGGGACAAAGGGAAATACAGTTTGTACCATTAAAACAACCAATCATAACCACCACAGACAGAGCTGTCACTAACATTGATACAGCTCCCCTAACACCCAATGCAGGCATCAGGAATCTAGATGAACATTTACATGTAGCATCTCCAGATCCAGTAAATGCCACAAGCAACAGTGACAAGTGCAATATATTTTCAGTCATGGAAAAACAAAATGAAATAACCGCTTTATTAATCCAGCAACAGTGTCTATCATCCATGCCCAAGAAAGACATTCCAGTGTTTAATGGTGACCCACTTCAGTACCAAACATTTGTGAGATCTTTTGAATTTAATATTGAAAACAAAAACAATAACCCCAGAGACTGCCTTTACTATCTGGAGCAATATACAACAGGACTGCCCAGAGACCTTGTACGGAGTTGCCAACATATGGCATCAGACAGTGGATTCAGAAAGGCCAAACAGTTACTGCAACAGAACTTTGGCAATGAACATAAAATTGCTACAGCATACATGGAAAGAGCTCTTTCATGGCCATTAATAAGGACTGAGGACACAAGGGCTCTACAGGCATACACGGTCTACCTTAGAGGATGTTGCAATGCGATGGAAGATGTAAACTACATGTTTGAGCTCAACATTCCAGCAAACATGCTAGCCATTTTAAAGAAACTTCCATATAGGCTGAGGGATTTATGGAGAACTGTAGCATGTGACATCCAGGAAAAACAACACCAAAGAGCTGCCTTCAAGGATATTGTGGAATTCCTTGAAAGGCAAGTAAAAATTGCTACAGATCCCATATTTGGGGACATTAAAGACCCCCCTCCCGTAAGCAAAGACCTAAGAAGGCCACAGCCTCATCCAAGAGGAAGCATCTTTGCAACCAATGTGAAAGTTACAGAAAACAAATATGACAGAAGCACTGTAGAGAAAGGGATTTTGTCTGCTGTGAAAAACTGCTTGTATTGTAGATGTGAACATGCTCTGGAGATGTGTCCACATTTAGAAAGGAGGACACATCATGAAAAAATCACATTTCTTAAAGAAAATGGTCTTTGTTTTGGCTGCCTGTGTAAAGGACACATAAGTAGAGACTGCAAGAAACGAATGAGGTGCAACATATGCAATCTAAATCATCCCAGAATGTTGCACATCTACCAACAAAGGAAGGAAATGGAAAATGAGCAGGAGGAAATGGAAGAAGCATCTGCAAACACTGCTGACGCCTCAATTCAGACAGGTGGCCTTACTGGGGCCGGTGAAGATGGGTGCAAACTCTGCATAGTACCGGTCCAAGTTAAAGCTAAAAAGGGAAACACAACAGTGCATACCTATGCATTTCTTGACCCAGGCAGCACTGCATCGTTTTGCACATTAGGGCTTATGAACAAACTTAACCTCCAAGGAAGAAGGTCAAACATTCTGCTGAGAACTATGGGTCAAAGGAAGGTCATTGAAACCAGCATTGTGTCAGGCCTAGAGGTTGCAGGACTGGATAACAGCGACTTTTGTGATCTACCCGGCACATATACTCAGAAGACTATGCCCGTTCACAAAGGAAACATTCCACGTCAAAACGACATCAATCAATGGTTGCATTTGAGGGATGTTTATCTACCTGAAATTGATGCTGAAATTGAGTTGCTGATTGGGTCAGATGTTCCAAAAGCCCTTGAACCAATTGAGGTAATCAGGAGTGTGGGGGATGGACCTTATGCTGTAAAAACCATGCTCGGATGGACTGTTAATGGACCATTAGGAGCATATCCTGATGATACTCAGGACAAAACTTCAATAAATGTAAACAGAACATCAGTTGTGCAACTTGACAAGCTGTGGGAACAGCAATTTAAGACTGACTTTCCCGAATGTGGGAGAGACAACCAGGAACCTTCCAGGGAAGACCAACAGTTCTTGGATCTGGTTTCAAAATCTGCCCACCTAGTCAATGGACATTATTCTATTGGATTACCATTTAGAGAAAAGGAAATATGCATGCCCGACAATAAAGGTGTTGCTGAGCAACGCACTCTGAACCTTAAAAGAAGATTTAAGAGAGATCCTTCCTTACATTCTGATTATACCAACTTTATGTCTGAGATGATATCTAAAGGCCACGCAGAGAAAGTACCGGATCATGTCTTGGAACGTAGAGACGGCAAAAAATGGTATCTACCACATCACGGAGTTTTGCATCCACAAAAGAACAAACTTCGAGTAGTGTTTGACTGTGGAGCAACATTTCGGGGAGTTTCACTAAATTCTCAGCTCTTCCAGGGGCCGGATCTGACTAGTACCTTGCTGGGAGTGTTGTCAAGATTCCGTAAAGATCCTGTTGTCATCACTGCAGACATCGAAGCCATGTTTCACCAAGTGAAAGTTCCAAGTGAAGACCGTGACTTCTTACGGTTCCTCTGGTGGCCTGATGGAGACTGCAGTCAGAACCTGGTGGAATATAGAATGACCGTGCATCTCTTCGGAGCAACCTCATCCCCAAGCTGTGCACATTTTGCCCTTAGGAAATGCGCTGAAGACAATCTAGAACAGTTCAGCCCTCAAGCCATAAATGCAATTATGAATAACTTTTACGTAGACGACTGCCTCACTTCAACAGCTTCAGAAGAAGAGGCAACAGCCCTTTATCATGAACTACGAGCCATTTGTTCCAAGGGAGGCTTTCTACTAACAAAATGGATAAGTAACAGTCGGCATGTGTTGGCTGCAATACCTGAAATGGAAAGAGCAAAGGAAATAAAAAATCTGGATTTGGACCATGACAATCTTCCAGTGGAGAGAGTACTGGGTGTACAATGGTGCATTCAGTCTGACGTCTTCAAGTTCAAAATCATCTTGAAAGATAGGCCACTCACAAGAAGGGGGATTCTCTCAAGCGTCAGTTCAGTGTATGATCCCCTTGGAATATTGGCACCAGTTGTCCTCACTGCAAAAAAGATCCTGCAAGATCTGTGTAGGAGAAAGCTTGGCTGGGATGACAAATTACCAGAATCTATCTCACAGGAGTGGATGAGTTGGACCCAAGACCTTCATAAACTGGAAGACTTCAAGGTCGACAGAAGCTTCAAACCTACCGACTTTGGAACGGTGTCATCTGCTCAAATGCATCATTTCGCTGACGCTTGCGAAGAGGGTTATGGAACTGTAAGTTACCTGTTTCTGCAGAACAACTCCGGCCATTCACATTGTGGATTCGTAATGGGAAAAGCAAGAGTGGCTCCGTTAAAACCAGCCACTATCCCTCGCATGGAGCTGACTGCCGCTACGATGGCAAGCCGAATAGACACCATGTTAAGAAGGGAGCTACAGATGGAACTATCAGATTCTGTATTTTGGACAGACAGCACTTCCGTACTCAAATACATCAACAGCAACACCTCAAGGTTCAGAACTTTTGTGGCCAATAGAGTTTCGGAAATTGCCAAAGTATCAAATGCACTACAGTGGAGATATGTTAACACCATAGACAATCCAGCAGACATGGCTTCACGAGGTTCGACTGTAAAATATTTTCTGAAGAAAGAAAACTGGTTGTCCGGACCTCAGTTTTTACTTCGACCTCAAGATGAGTGGCCCCAAAACCCTGATGGATTGAAAGTAATCTCCCTAAAGGACTCTGAAGTCAGGAGCATAACCGTTAACACTACTCAGATCATGTCCGAGGAAATGGATCCTGTCAACCAATTAATCCATCACTTTTCCTCTTGGAATGGTTTGAAAAGGGCAGTAGCATGGATGCTCAGACTTAAAAGACTGCTTTTGTATCGCAGTAGAAAGAGAAACCAAACAAGTGTTGTTCTTCCTCAACTAATTCCAGATTACATACATCAAAGAGATCTACCACAAAAGGAGAGAGGGAATCTCAACAGGCAAGAAAACAATGGTCTCACAGTTGAAGAACTGGCAAACGCTGAAATAGAGGTAATCTGTTTTTGCCAAAGAAAGAGGTACATCGATGAAATCTCAAATCTGAGAAAAGGGATAAACGTCAAGAGAACCAGCCACTTTCATAAACTCAACCCCATTTTGGAAGATAATGTGTTACGGGTTGGTGGACGACTTAGCCGGGCAGCAATGCCGGAGGATATGAAACATCCTGTCATAGTGGCTAAAGACTTTCACATTGCTGATCTTATTCTGCGAAATGTTCATGAAGAAGTGGGTCATGGTGGGCGCAACCATATGTTATCCCGACTACGCCAACAATATTGGATTCCTGGAGCTACCGTAGCAATAAGAAGAACGTTGTCGAAATGCGTAGTCTGCAGGCGTATAAATGCTACTCCTGGACAACAACAGATGGCGGATTTGCCCCTGGATAGAGTCTCTCCTGATGAACCTCCATTCACATATGTTGGAGTTGATTATTTCGGACCCTTTGGAGTGAAGCGTGGAAGGAGCATTGTGAAACGTTATGGCGTCATTTTCACATGCTTAGCAATAAGAGCAATTCACCTTGAAATGGCATCATCTCTTGACACTGATTCATTCATCAATGCGCTACGGCGCTTTATAGCTAGACGTGGTCAAGTCAAAGAACTCAGATCTGACAATGGCACTAATTTTGTAGGATCCGAACGCGAGTTGAAGGAGGCAATTGAAAGTTGGAATCAAGGTCAGATCCACAATACACTTCTCCAGAAAGGAATTCGTTGGATCTTCCATCCCCCAGCTGGCTCACATCATGGAGGTGTTTGGGAAAGATTAATCAGATCAGTACGAAAGGTTCTCAATTCCACTCTGAATGTACAAAGTCTCGACGAAGAGGGACTTAACACAGTCTTATGTGAAGCAGAAGCTATTCTCAATAGCCGTCCAATCACCAGAGCTTCTACAGATCTAAACGACCTAGAAGCACTGACACCGAATCATCTTTTGCTCCTTAAGACAAGACCATCCCTGCCACCAGGACTGTTTCAAAAGGAAGACATTTACGCTCGCCGCAGGTGGAGACAAGTTCAGTATATGTCAGATTTATTCTGGAAAAGGTGGATTAAAGAATATCTTCCCCTACTTCAAGAACGACAGAAATGGTCAAAAATCAGACGCAACTTCACACCAGGAGACATCGTGATCATTATGGATGACTCAGCGCCTCGGAACTCCTGGCTTACTGGAAAAGTTGCTGAGACCATCGTTGACAAAAAGGGACTCGTGCGTATGCTTCGGATCAAGACCAAGACTGGTTTCCTGAGCAGACCAATTAACAAAGTTAGCCTTCTTCAGGAGTCAGAGGACTTTTGCCATGTCTAAATGGACTATCCTACCCCCTGCACACACACAAACCGAATCATTTTTATTGATACTGATTAGTGAGAAAAGATGATCACTTTTCCAAAAAGACTGCAACATATAAACTCTGAACAAATAATCCAAGAAAGAGATCTGAACGTATATTTTGTGTGTATTGTAATTTATTATAGTAATTATAATTTTGCGAAATGATAATTAGGGGCCGGTATTGTAGGTGCCATAACACTACTTAGCTCAAGTTCATTATTTGTATTATCATTATTATTTACGTCACCTTTATTTTCTTGTTGAGCACTTCCGGTAATTGCCACATGGGTGTGGTTTGGTTATATAAGTCACCTGGTTGATGTCGAGTGCACATGACAGAGGGTGAGCTTGTGCTGTCATTTTTTCTGTTGACCGTTTTTTGTCCATAGTTACTATGTTTTGATTTTGTTTATTAAATATCCTTACAACTATATTGTTTCAACATGGACTTTCTTTTCGAAAACGCGTCACAGTTTAAAGCCAAGTTTAGCCTCTGGGCGACTCAAATGTAACTGGGTATTGAGCCGCCACAGATAGGATATACATATTTAATATATATTTGTATATTTATAGTTTGTATTTTGTATTCGGGATTGTTGGAAACGTTATTTCGATCTCTCTGTCTGTAAAAACACACAGAGACATTAAAGTTGACTGATTGCAATGTAAATACTGTTTTACTATATAAAAAATACTATATTTTTAAAATATTTTTCTAGTTCTCTACCCGTGTTTTAATTTTACTTTTATGTATGCACCATGAAATCAAGTCAAATTCCTCGTACGTGTAAACCTACCCGGTTATAAATCTGTTTCTGATTCTGATTATTACACGGCTTAGTTGAACACTTGATTCTGATTGGTCAATTCGGACATTTCAGAGGGTGTTAATACTCGATAACACACCGCTGCTAAGCATAATAATAACCGTTGCTAAGAAGGATGAAGGGAGAGAAGGAAAGAGGTTAAAATACCTAGCGCTAACAGTGTAGCTGCTAACGTTAGCACAACACCTCCTTAGTGCAGCCTCCTGTCTCATTTTATTTATCTATTTTTGTGGAATGTAATTGTCATCTCACATCTTTTCATATAATTTCTTAATTTCTTCCATCAAATTATGGAGATAAGTATCAATAGGCACTTTCACACCGGAGTACTTTTCCGTGGATAGTTCATGGGATTTTGCTTTCACACCAAAAAGATCTGGAACTAGAACTTAGTTCATAAGAACCTTTTCACCGCTGCTAGAGAGCAGGTACTTTCATGGGAGGAAAAGGTTCCAATTTCTGATTGGCTGGGCGGATTGCAAACCACACCCCGTAAAACTCCCAAAACGTTTTGTAAAGCCGCCATTTTATTTGCTAGCATTAGCATTATTAGCATTAGCCCCGCGCACCAACGGAGAGAGTCTACCTTATGGCAACACAAAAGAAAACGTGGGAGTGGTGGAGATGAGGAGGTGTCGGCGCTTATGGCGATTTACCCGGGACTTCGGGTGGCAGTATACGCCGTGAAGTGGTTTGCGGCCTGCCAGTAAACCCAAAGCCGAAGAAGAAGAAGTGACGTCAGCGGCTTCATTTGCGTAATCCTCCCTCAGGGACTTCTTCCGGTGTGAACGCGATTTACTAGGACAGTTACGCGACTAAAGAGTTCGGCGGGACTAAATACTGGGAACTAAGTACGGGAAAGTACTTGGTGTGAAAGCGGCTAATACCAGTATTTATAAGCAGTATCGATATCGAAAAAATACTAACGATACCCATCCCTAAACACAATGTACAGTAAGTAGGATCAGTATCTAAGAATCAGTTTGCTTCTCCATGAATAGCCTCAATAGTATTTATAGTCTTTACACTATGTCAGAGGTTTATGAGGTTTTTTTCTATCGCTGCTGCTTCACAATAAAAGCTTTCATGCCAGATCTCATCATCTTCATCAACAAGACAAGAGAAAAGCGTTTCAGACTCAGAGAGAGAAGTATAATAACATAACAATTCAAAAAGTCTGGAAAACACACACGGTAAATACTGTATCTCCGGCAGCACTCAGACATATCACTTAAGTCAAAGTAATAATATATCAGTATAGAAATACTCCGTTAGAACTAAAAGTCTGGCATTTAATGGGTACATTTGAACGAGTACAATATATACAGTAAAGTATTAGCATCAAAATATTCTTAAGTTAAGTACTCACCATGCAGAATGGCCATTTTTATAATTAGTTTTATTGCATGACAGGATTATAATTATTAATCCTTTAATTTGTACTTCATTTAAAAAATGTTGCTAGTAAAGGTAGAGATAACTTTAATGACTTTTTAAAGTGCCAGGTATTTTAATCCATAATAATACGTCATCATTCGTCCTTGTAATAATAATAATATAACCCTACTGAGTAAGTAATCTTGTCAAATCAGTAGGTTTACACATACGAGGAATTTTCTTTGGTATATGTGGTGCATTAAAAGACATGTATACACATGTATTGGAGTAAAACGTACATTATTTCCTTCCAAATTGTAAAAATTAAAGGTATAAAGTAGCATAACATGGGAATACGCAGGTATAGTTCAAGTATTATCATAAATATACTTAAATAAATGCACTTTATTCAAGTTGCAAGGCTTTATTGTCATTTGCACTTTAGTTACAGTGTAGATATGGCAATGAAATACGTTGGGTTTTTAAAAACTCTGCCACTTGGCCATATTCAGCGGCACATCATCAGACGCACACACACACACACACACTGGACAGCAGGGAGTGTGTGAGGCTGGACATCTCGAACCCAGATGGTCCGTTTCTTTGTGAGCTGGCGCTCAGTGTGCTAATTATTATTCGTGTGAAGAGAGGCTCCTCTTTGAGTCTGATAGTGATGGCTGACATGGCCCGAGGCGAGGCCAACACTGACCCCGAAAACACTGAAAAACAACAGAGCTATTCTCCATGCTGGACACACACACACACACACACACACACACTCTCACACACACATACAAAAACAAAAACAAGTTCTCCTGCCTGATTAACTATTTTAAATTACATTCGAAAGCTGTAATATCATACGTTGTGGCTTCAAACATAAAAATACCAGTTACATTTTCCTCAAGACACAAAAGCAGCACGTACAAACAAACACACACTTCTACACTTAAGTACACGTGACACACACACAAACACACACGCAGTGAATAGCTGGGACTGAAATAGCAGCAT
>JAMFTG010000404.1:0-112500 GCA_023974075.1 Chaenocephalus aceratus | reverse complement strand
CCACACGGCAGCTTCACGGTACGTCCACACAGCAGCTTCACGGTACGTCCACACAGCAGCTTCACGGTACGTCCGCACAGCAGCTTCACGGTACGTCCGCACAGCAGCTTCACGGTACGTCCGCACAGCAGCTTCACGGTACGTCCGCACAGCAGCTTCACGGTACGTCCGCACAGCAGCTTCACGGTACGTCCACACAGCAGCTTCACGGTACGTCCACACAGCAGCTTCACGGTACGTCCACACAGCAGCTTCACGGCACGTCCACACGGCAGCTTCAAAAGAATCTTCCAACGCTTCTCTGCCCGTTGACTTTGAATGGGGATGACGTCACTTCGCCTCGCTTTTCGCCGAACTGCATTGTGGGGGAGCGAAGCGAAGATGTCCAGGATCTCCAGGATTCAAAAGTTGAGCAATGTTTAACTTTTGAAGCTGAGCTGGAAGCGCCAGCCAATCAAACACGTGTATGCAAATCTGACAGTAGAAGCGCTAGCCAATCAAACCGCGTGTAAGCAGGGAGAACCAGACCGCCGTTCATTTCCTCATATTCCAAACGAGAAGTTACGGGAGCAAATCACCCGGTTCTTTACGACCAGAACTATTAACGGGATACAAACCGGAGGAACCAGCATGGAGGGAGGAGGCAGAGACAGTGGGTGAAACTGGTAGGGTTTCGCCTGTTTGGGGAGTTTATTTATATATATATATTGCTCGCATAAAATCCCCGGGGTTTTTGTTTTGTATGTCCGGGGCGGGAGATTCATGTGATTGGTTGTTGGTCGCGTTGCTCGCAAAAAATCCCCAAGCTGTCAGACACGCCCAGCTCCAAGATGTTCAAGATTTTTGAAAAGCTGCCGTGTGGACGTACCGTGATAGTTTATTACAAGTCAACGGCCGGAGAATTCATATCACAAGTCACAGCAGCAAAAGGTTCTGACTGCACGGGTGGGTTGTCATGTCAATTCTGACCAGCATGCCTCGATAGACTTTTGAACTAGTGCAGAGAGATTAAACAACATATTTGGGGAGATGGGGCGTTAACATCTGGAGACACAGGAGATGTCTCTCTCATCTTAGCGTAAAGCCGCTAGGTCAAGCCATAACACGTATAGTATCGACATACGACTGCATTTTCACATTCCTTACGGAAGATAAGGAGCAGGGCTGATCGTAAATGGAAACACACAGTAAATGTTAAATATATTACTAGTAAGGAAGAATTATTCTTTGACACTTAGGAAGAGAGAAGAAATATTCTCTAACAAAAGTAAAGTAAGAAATACATTTGAACTGCTGCAAATATCATATGTTTTGGTTGTGAATCTTTGAGTTGGGATGTTTCCTGAAAGGAGACGACTTTCTGAAATAACCAGGCAAAGCTTGTTTTGTTGTCCGTCAGGTTGTTTGCTGGACATTCGTCGTTCTGAAATGTACAGTTTTTGTCCTAAATCCAATCATTATTCTAAACTTTTTAAGTGTTATATTATCTGTATATATCTCCTCTGCCATGACAACCAGTATATACAACTAATGTATTATTATAAGACACACACACCTACACACTGTACCACACACACACCTACACACTGTACCACACACACACCCACACACACCTACACACTGTACCACACACACACCTACACACTGTACCACACACACACCACACACACCTACACACTGTACCACACACACACACACACACCTACACACTGTACCACACACACCTACACACTGTACCACACACACCTACACACTGTACCACACACACACCTACACACTGTACCACACACACCTACACACTGTACGGTACCACACACACACACCTACACACTGTACCACACACACCTACACACTGTACCACACACACCTACACACTGTACCACACACACTGTACCACACACTGTACCACACACACACCTACACACTGTACCACACACACACCTACACACTGTACCACACACACACCTACACACTGTACCACACACACCTACACACTGTACCACACACACCTACACACTGTACCACACACACACACACCTACACACTGTACCACACACACCTACACACTGTACCACACACACACACCTACACACTGTACCACACACACCTACGCACTGTACCACACACACACACACACACCCACACACACCTACACACTGTACCACACACACCTACACACTGTACCACACACACCCACACCTACACTGTACCACACACACCTACACTGTACCACACACACCTACACACTGTACCACACACCTACACACACACTGTACCACACACACACCTACACACTGTACCACACACACACACACACCTACAGCTCCTAAAGCATATAATCAGGGCTGCACATAACTGGTGTCCTATTTATTATTAAATTACTATTATTCAACTAAGCCGTGTAATAACTTACTCTAGTGACACCGTCCAGAAACGTTGCTGCTTTCCATTTAAAACCATCCACGAGGCTTGAAAGTCAAAACAACGAGTGTGTCACCCTGGGAGGTGGACGACTCCCCCCTCCTCACATTTCAGACTCTGCCAGAGTTAGCGGATCAAAGGAAGTTATAATTAAGCCTCGTCCTCGAGACACCTCTCAGAGGATCGAGCGACGAGCTGTCAGCGTGTCAGTCTTTGGGAAGAGGACGCAGAGACAGAACGAGCGACATGAAGAAGAGGGGACACATGTTGATGTAGAAGAGACATGAAGAAGAGGGGACACATGTTGATGTAGAAGAGACATGAAGAAGAGGGGACACATGGTGATGTAGAAGAGACATGAAGAAGAGGGGACACATGTTGATGTAGAAGAGACATGAAGAAGAGGGGACACATGTTGATGTAGAAGAGACATGAAGAAGAGGGGACACATGTTGATGTAGAAGAGACATGAAGAAGAGGGGACACATGCTCATGTAGAAGAGACATGGAGAAGAGGGGACACATGTTGATGTAGAAGAGACATGAAGAAGAGGGGACACATGTTGATGTAGAAGAGACATGAAGAAGAGGGGACACATGTTGATGTAGAAGAGACATGAAGGAGAGGGGACACATGTTGATGTAGAAGAGACGTGGAGAAGAGGGGACACATGTTGATGTAGAAGAGACATGGAGAAGAGGGGACACATGTTGATGTAGAAGAGACATGAAGAAGAGGGGACACATGTTGATGAAGAAGAGACATGAAGAAGAGGGGACACATGTTGATGAAGAAGAGACATGGAGAAGAGGGGACACATGTTGATGTAGAAGAGACATGGAGAAGAGGGGACACATGTTGATGTAGAAGAGACATGAAGAAGAGGGGACACATGTTGATGTAGAAGAGACATGAAGAAGAGGGGACACATGTTGATGTAGAAGAGATATGAAGAAGAGGGGACACATGTTGATGTAGAAGAGACATGAAGAAGAGGGGACACATGTTGATGTAGAAGAGACATGGAGAAGAGGGGACACATGTTGATGTAGAAGAGACATGAAGAAGAGGGGACACATGTTGATGTGGAAGAGACATGGAGAAGAGGGGACACATGTTGATGTAGAAGAGACATGGAGAAGAGGGGACACATGTTGATGTGGAAGAGACATGAAGAAGAGGGGACACATGTTGATGTAGAAGAGACATGAAGAAGAGGGGACACATGTTGATGTGGAAGAGACATGAAGAAGAGGGGACACGTGTTGATGTAGAAGAGACATGAAGAAGAGGGGACACATGTTGATGGAGAAGAGGGGACACATGTTGATGTGGAAGAGACATGAAGAAGAGGGGACACATGTTGATGTAGAAGAGACATGAAGAAGAGGGGACACATGTTGATGTAGAAGAGACATGAGGAAGAGGGGACACATGTTGATGTAGAAGAGACATGGAGAAGAGGGGACACATGTTGATGTAGAAGAGACATGAGGAAGAGGGGACATATGTTGATGTAGAAGAGACGTGAAGAAGAGGGGACACATGTTGATGTAGAAGAGACATGAAGAAGAGGGGACACATGTTGATGTAGAAGAGACATGAAGAAGAGGGGACACATGTTGATGTAGGAGAGACATGAAGAAGAGGATTTTGCAGAACAGGGGACCTTTAACTTAAGTGTTTCCCTTTAGCAGAGAAATGCTCTTCAGAATGATTATTAACTTATTGAAACATCGATCCCAAAGAAGTAAGATAAGATAAGAGTTACTTTAATGATCAAAAATTGGAAATGTTTGCGTTGCGGCAGCGTAGAAAACAACAAAACAAAACAAAACATTGCTCATAAGTAGAAACTAAAGAGTAGAAATAAACAATACTAGAATTTAAACATCTCAAAATAGAATTAAAACATCGTTACAAAATGTACAGTAGACCGTGAAGATAAAAGAAATCTATGAACTGACAATAAAACACTTCTGAAAGACTTTAGACACAAAATAAAGCAGGATATTATTTACATATATTCAATTAAATATAAATGGAAAGTAATTCCCATCAGTAGATATGATGTACTTTATACTCTCATGGCATGTCTACAAAGGATGATGGTACATTAAGATGTCCCAGGGTCTACGCAGGAACCCTGAAGTCGGATGTAAAACCTTTTAAGACCCTTCCCATACATCTTAAGACCTCATCGCCACTTCAAGTTCTAACCGGTTACCTTGGCGACACACTTTACCTCACATTGACTATATACAGTATTGAGTGTCCTTCCTCCTTATCTTCCAACCATTTGGACGCAGACTTGCATTTCCCCATAACGATGTTGCTTAGCAACCGGCGTAAACGGACCTTCGCGCTATCAAGCAGTGAGCGTGCGACGTCCTGTTCAGATGACGTCAAACCCAACGGGATGCCATCAATAAACTACAGAATCACACTGCACACCTACGCCATGATTACATTCAGGCAGACTGTAGAACACAACCTCTCTGGACCATTTATATACTTATTGAAAACAAGATACAAAATGGATACCTTGGAAAATGCCGTTTCATATTTTTTAATAGCCTTCATTTTCGCTAAATTGATTTATCAACTTTTAAGACCCCGCGGACCCCCTGATATTCCATAATTTAACATGAAATACAATACCATGTTTAGATTAATGTAATTTATCTGGTCCTGTTCCTCTTTGTTGAGCAGAGAAATACCGAAAATGGTTTTAAATCTTAAAAACTGACCTGCATGTTCATCAGTATATAAACACATTTTATTATATATTCCTAATGCTTTTGTAGTTTTACCTGAGCTAGATTAGAAATAAGAACAATATACTTGTGTTTTACTTGAGTATTTATAGTATTGCTTATAGTACTTTACCTGTATACAAAAATGTTTTTACGTAGCGTTTATACATAATCATACATACATAGTCTGGCTAAGGTGACTGCTGGATCAAAAAGACACATCAGTGAAAATATACAAACAGTTTGTGAAAAATGTAGTTATTTATCATTTTAACAAAGCAAATCTCAATCATTAAAGGTGGGGTAGGTAAGTTTGAGAAACCGGCTCGAGATCGCTAGAATTTGAAAATACACAACCGGATCAAATCTGCCACTTCCTCACAGAGCCCCTCCTCCAACACACACGAACGCGCACATGACCAATGAGGGCACGAGATAAGTGTGTGCCCCGATGGAAGGCTGACAGGCAGGTAGGCCATCCAATCGGTTGGATGTACTTTTTACAGTATCACGGCTTCTACAGATGACATTTTTTTATGGATTTATTGTCAAAGCACATCAGATATTCATTGCTATCGGGATGTTAAGAGCATTCCATGGAATATAACATAAAGTGTATCTCGAGCCGGTTTCTGAAACTTACCTTCCCCACCTTTAACGAACGCACCGTAGATAATGTAGCTGACCCTCATCATTATCATTTTAACAAAGCAAATCTCAATCATTAAGCTCCGGCACCGGTGAAATCACCTTAATGTTGCACAGTCACAAATTAAAATCCATTTAGACCGTGGAGGATAATTTGTTCGCCAGCTAAGCCGCCTTCTGGGGGTTCGATGCTGAGGTTTTTGGTAGAAACGGAAAGCTGTGGAGAAGATACCGTTTGGAGGATTACTCGAGCAGATGTGAATATCACATCAAAAGGGATTAGAGAGTGTCGGGCGGCGGTGGATTTATGCGCTGAGGGAGAAAAGGGGCAGAATCTCTGCAGCCGGCCGCCTTTGTGTTTGTAAGAAAAGGAGCTTTCTGAAAACATGACATCACAATGTCACCGTGAAAGATGACGAATAGGAAGAAGTACACTTAACGGAATCCTACACGTACAGACATAACAAGTATTGAGGGTTTTTAGGCCTTTTCTCTCAACTTATTGAACAAAAAGACAGAAAATCAGTGTTCATTCAATGAATTCAGCGTGAAAACAAATATAACTAAGACTGGAATATGTTACTCATTGTAAGAAGCTGTGTCAAATATATCATAATGGCAAAAAGCTAAGTGCTACAGCAACCAGAGCTTCCATGTAAACTGGCTTGGGTTTATTTTCTTATGGCGCTTTTCCACTGCAGCACGCAGCACGGTTTAAGCAAAAAAAAGTGGGCCTGGCCTTCCAAAATCGAGGTTCTTACCGGGCCAACAGCCGGGCTGAGTATGCTAAACTAGTGACGTGAGTGGCTACAACAAGATGAACATATTTGACCGTGATTTAATTGTAATACACGTTTCTAAATGATGCCGAAGTAACAACATACTGATACCGGTTAGTAAAAACCATGAATTAATGCTTTGACAAGTCTGCAGACAGACGGCAGGCGAAGAACCCTTTTAAAATGCGTGTTTTCTAAATGGAGATCGGCTAAGCTAACACAGTATATGCTCCGACCGTCCACACTCACAGCAACGGCCTACAGACATAAATAAACCAGCGACTGTATTCTCCATGACACAGGCAGTCTGTGGTTTGTACTTGTTTAACTTCTGTCTAGTTTCTGAACAGATATGAAGAGCTGTGAGCTCTGAGTGCTAAGAGCTAACGGCTGTGTTGGTTTTGATGACGTCACGGCTCCGCCTACACTGTGTTACTATAGTTACTGCCCCAGCTACTAAACTGTAATGGAAACGCAGCATAAAGTGACGTGAGCCTGGCCTACCAAGTCCTAACCATACCGTACTAAGCCGTGCGAGGCCCTGCAGTGGAAAAGCGCCATTAAACTACTTCAGTGTGATTACAAGCAAACCCTCCATTACGCTGTGAAGGCTGTAACTACAAACATCACAACCAACCAGCCATCTTTAAAGATTGAGTTATTTTTCACCAACTTTATTTAACCAGATTGAGTGTTTGCAATCTTGTTTAATTTAGTAATGTCTAAAGTGCTAACCCAACTCCTTAAGTGTCTGTTAGCTGCTGAGTTACACCTGCCTAAGTGGATTGTGACTGGATAATTGGACTGTTCCATCAACGGGAAATCAGAGGGGTGTTCACAGGAAACGTTTTTTTTCCATCCCTATACAACTAAGGACTATGTGTGTATTATATATACTTAACAACTTCTTCATCTTTGTTGATTGTATTACCCAATCCAAGAGATTTGTTATAATGTGGGTAAAGAAAGTCCCTATTTTTCTCAACCTTCACCTGTTCTCCTAATGTTTTTGTGGAATATGTTTCTCACAGAGCCGAGGTCCTAAGAGGAAAGATGAATTTGCACTGGCTTTTAATACTAGTTGAGCATTACATTTTTATATTTGTATGTGTTTTTTATTTATTTATTTTTTATATGTTTCTAGTTATTGTGCTTTTTATTATGTTTTTAATTATTGTTTTTATTATCGTACTCCCATTGGGTTATTCACTATTGTAGTTACTGCCTGCCCTGTACAGCACTTTGGTCAGCCGAAGGTTGTTTTAAATGTGCTATATAAATAAATAAAGATTGAGATTGATTGAATTGGGATTTCTGAACATAATGATTGAGAAAGTGGACGGTTTTAACATTTCTGACGTCCGACGGAAATGGTTGAAGATCAAATCGTCAAATCGAAGTGGCAAGACTCTTGTTAGTTAATTCAAACAGTGTATTTCCAGTAACGTCTGTACGCTTCTGAGCTTTAAGAAGATGCAATACTAAATCATTGAAGAAAAACAACCTATTTCTTCTGCTTTCTACTTCTTTCGAAATGGAAAATGAACGACACCATCAACAAGTCACCTACTCGTTCACACCATATTTCCATCCTTAATTAGCCCACGCTGAATAATAATTAAAGACCTGCTTCGTCCAAGTCTAATGAGTGAGTCAGAGGAAGTAAATAATAAGAATCTGTCGGCCACACACACATTCCTGCATCAATCTATTGTGCCAGTGTCCTTGTCAGGTTCCTCGGCCTCTGAAACACGTCAAAGACGGGGGGAAATGGCGCTTTGCAGATCACCTGCGATGTCAGTTAGCAGTGGGAGGGAGGAGGCGTTCAGTATGCGTGGCATGTTGGAGGGATTTCTATCCTGAGAGCAGAGCGGCAGACGCATCCTCAATCTTCAAGCTGCACAATGACCCGCATTTAAATTCAGTCCTGGCTCTCCTGTCACTCCTCCGAGACACTCTTCAACCCCCACCCCCCACACACACACACACACACACACGCACACACACACACACACACACACAGACCAAACCAATATGAATACATGTCACGGATATACACACACACAGAGACCCTTCACATCTCCACCTACGCCTGCAGTGCACGCACATGGACAGAGGCACACACAAAAAGGAGCTACGTCTACACCTACCTATGTTTCCAAACCATCTTGACCAAACGACAGTGCATATAATAATGTCTGGGCACTATAGCAGCAACAAAAGGTACATTTCCTCGTTCAATTTGGACCAAAACCCACATTTCGAAATGGATGTTAATCACACCTGGGCTCAGCAAACACATATTACCTGCACATGCACAGCCAGACACAGCTTAGTGTGCCTGAAGCTGTGTGTGTGTGTGTGTGTGTGTGTGTGTGTGTGTGTGTGTGTGTGTGTGTGTGTGTGTGTGTGTGTGTGTGTGTGTGTGTGTGTGTGTGTGTGTGTGTGTGCGTGTGTGTGGGATTGCATTGATCGTCAAACACACCGGCGGCGGCGGACCCTCCACGCTGTTGTTTGCATGTTTTGGAAGAGGCAGCGCCGAGGAGCTCAGAGGATGAAAAGCAGAGTGTTGAATTGGGGTGGCTGTAAGTGGGCTTACACGTATGGGCTCAGAGCAGTCTCATAATACACACGTGCACACAGAAGGATTCACACTTGTATTTCCGAATCCACACACAAATGTGTTCTGTTTCATATACATGTAAATAAAATCCAAATACAGAAAAAGTTTTACATGTGTATTTTTGATCCTCACATATTTGTTTTCTGTTTAAATCCCCTGATCTCCTGACGGTCACCCGATTCGTACTTGTAATTTTTTCTATCTATAGCCAATCAGATGTCTCCTTCATTCTAAGCCAATCACATGAGCGCGCCCCCACGAGGGTAGATTTCTTGCGTTCATGACACTTATACACATATACGCATTTTGCGATGTCCAGTCAGCTCGCCAAACTACGGAGCCCCCTAGGGGACATGGAGAAGAAAAAAAAAAATTCTTTTAAAACAATTTTTTTTGCGAGATCGTTTGTAGACGGCCCCTAAGCACTCCTCCTCTCCCTCCTCCAGCTGCAGATTGTGACCAATGCTTGATGTTTAGCTCGGATGACGGCGCGTATCGAACTGTTCTGATAAAAACGACTCTGTAGCTCGTTGTCTACCTTGCTATGATTGTAAAGTCATGTTGTTTGTATTTTTCAACGTTATGTTCATGAGTTATTATTGCCAAGCACTGATGTTATATCTTTATATTTAAGGCCAAGCTCAAAGTAAAATCGATGAACCGCTCCATTGTTGTGGTTTCTGTGTTGCCGTAGCAGCCGAACTGACCAGGAAGTACTAAATGAAAAGTATTTTTTTATATTATTTTTTTCCAAAAAAAAAAAAATGTCTTCTCCATGTCCCCTAGGGGGCTCCGTAATAAACAGAGGGCGGAGCTTCAGGTGATTATGCAGAGCTGCATGTCTCCGTCAGACTCAGCAGCTGATCTGATCTCTCTCTCGTGTCCGGTTACACTTCACTCGCGTTTATGTCCATATCGATCAGATCCAGCTCTCCTGATCGGCCTCTATAGAGAGCACCGATCAAACTATTAAGAGTGAATATCAGCCGATAATGACCGGTGGGACCCCCTTGGGTATTGGAAATATTTCCGGGACCCCCCCAACCCGTTTCCCATCTATATTGGTAGGATTAATTGGATATTGTTGTAAAAACATTACATTTTCTCTGCTAATAATAATAAGACACAAAGATCCAACTATCATTGTATATTTTATTATGGATTACACATGAACAAAAGCGCTTGTAATAGATACTGTGAATTAATTTGGCCTAATTAAAACTAGCAGGCCTTCTTCCCTGAGTAGTAGATTTTTAAATTCAAATATCTTTAAGGAAAATATATTAATGAACTACTATTTCTACTGCAGGTTGCAAACGATCACATCACTTTACCATTCCTCACATAGCCTATCAGTGACTTGTGTGTGCTTGCTTTCCCTCGCAGATCTTCTCAAAGCGGGGCTGCTGTTTCGAGACTGCCTCTCAGTTCATTCTCAATGTTCAGCTTTGATCTGTATTTGGTTTTGATGGCAGCAAGAAAAGCCTATCTCACGCAAGTAGGATGTTGCAAAAGGCAGCATTAGCCCACAGCTCTCTGACCAATGAGAGATTTTCGAGCAGTGTTTGTTTACAATTTAATAATAATAATAACAATACATTTGATTTATATAGGTGCACTTTAAAAACAACGTCATCTCAAGGTGCTTCACAAAGCTAAAAGGAGAAAATAATAAAATAAAAAATCTTCCCGCGACCCCCCTGCAGTACCCCTGCAGAAAATCTCTATCAAGGTTCAGGGGATTTAAACGGAAAACAAATATGTGAGGATCAAAAATACACATGTAAAACTTTTTTCTGTATTTGGATTTTATTTACATGAATATGAAACGGAACACATTTGTGTGTGGATCCGGAAATACAAGTTTGAATCCTTCTGTGTGCTAAATCACATGTTGCTTTGCATCAAGGGTGTTTTAGTCTTCTCCTCCTTGTTGGCTGCTTAGTTGATTGCATTCATATGTGAGTAGGAGGGAGATGGTGGGTGGATGTGTTGCTTTATCTGAATCCACCACCAGATTGAATGTTGTTATAATCACACATCCTAATCAGAAATGAATGTTACTTTTAAATACCTCAACTGAATACTTCGCTCAATCTTGCTGAGTCTTAAAAATAATCATGGAGGGTTTAAGATACTAGGAATTGGCAAATAATGTTATTGTTAAGGAATTAACAACTGTTGGTAGTACTGAATGTGTGTGTGTGTGTGTGTGTGTGTGTGTGTGTGTGTGTGTGTGTGTGTGTGTGTGTGTGTGTGTGTGTGTGTGTGTGTGTGTGTGTGTGTGTGTGTGTGTGTGTGTGTGTGTGTGTGTGTGTGTGTGTGTGTGTGTGTGTGTGTGTGTGTGTTCTTTATCTCTTGGCTAATAGGATTTACTGGCACTACAGAATCAAAAATATTTTTCGAAGACGATGACAATTATTTATTATTTATTTGTTACTTCTATTCAGTTCTGGCACTGTGTGTGTGTAATGGAGGAACAACACGTTCAAAGCTTTCACAAACTTTCTCCTCGTTATCGAAAGAAACCCAACATTATTTTGGGATATTGTCAGTTTGTCCCAGAACGCTTCCAGCTTCAAGACATGACATATTCAGAAACACGTACGCAAATACAGAAACTAAATTAAAGAATAATAGATATGTAGCGATGACGGTGAAAATATGTACCGATATCAAAAACAATCTGTCCGTTATATTTTTAGTGCCCTGTCATTTCAGTTCCTTACTTCCAGCCGTCTTTCGGTACGCGCTAATGCATCAACACCCCTGTGGCCGTAAGTGTGTGTGTTTGGTGAGTGTGTGTCCAATTATTTATCAGTCGTGTGTGTGTGTGTGTGTGTGTGTGTGTGTGTGTGTGTGTGTGTGTGTGTGTGTGTGTGTGTGTGTGTGTGTGTGTGTGTGTGTGTGTGTGTGTGTGTGTGTGTGTGCGTGCGTGCGTGTGAAAGCTGGCCTGATCAGTAACCATAAGGCTCTGAATTTAATATTGTCATGAGCATCAACATCAACAATCGTCTTGAAATTCTCTTGAATAACGAAAAAATCTCCGCATCGCTGGAAGGAAAGATGTCTTACGTTGCCAGTTTTCAATCCTCTCCGTTGACAGGCTGTTAAGAGCAGAAACTGTGATGAGAAACAGATTAAAGTCTCTGGGTAAAACCAAACATGTCTGACGACAGGTCAACGTGGGTGAGGTGGCCTGGAAGTTAATTGATGATTACTTGAATAAATAAAGTCTTTTGCAACTTGGCAGGAATTAGCGTTACCCCCTAGCTTATCATCGCCACCTCCAGCAAAGTCAAAAGGTGAGAAACAACTGAAAGAATCCCAACAAGCGACCGGCCTGGGAACCGGTCATAAAGCAGAGGGAATTTAAGCGTCTGAAGAACTGAAAAGAGAGAGAAGAGCAGCTGTTGCACTGAACTCAGTGTGTAAAGAACACAATGACCGCTCTTGTGTCCTGCTTTCTAGTGAGAGCAAAGGACTCGAGTCCACATCAACACGCACACCAAAACATGACAGCAAAATTGAAGGTTGGCAGAGCATGAGAGAAACGCAAATGGAATAAATAGCCTTTAAAGGACGATGTTGAATCGATATGACGTCATTGAAAGCGTTGAAACTAGTCATATCTATTTAAAGGTTAGCATATTGCTGTGTGTGTGTGTGTGTGTGTGTGTGTGTGTGTGTGTGTGTGTGTGTGTGTGTGTGTGTGTGTGTGTGTGTGTGTGTGTGTGTGTGTGTGTGTGTGTGTGTGTGTGTGTGTGTGTGTGTGTGTGTGTGTGTGTGTGTGTGTGTGTGTGTGTGTGTGATGCAACAGTCTGTCTCAAAGTATCATAATAAACCAGTGTATAAGTTTGAAGTAATACTGCACTGTGAATATTAAACTGCATGTATTCATTGTATTATCATCTAAATATAGTGAAAGTAGAAGTACACAGATCTTGTACTTGAGTAAAAGTAGAAGTACTCAGATCTTGTACTTGAGTATAAGTAGAAGTACTCAGAGCTTGTACTTGAGTATAAGAAGAAGTACTCAGAGCTTGTACTTGAGTAAAAGTAGAAGTACTCAGATCTTGTACTTGAGTAAAAGTAGAAGTACTCAGATCTTGTACTTGAGTATAAGTAGAAGTACTCAGAGCTTGTACTTGAGTATAAGTAGAAGTACTCAGATCTTGTACTTGAGTAAAAGTAGAAGTACTCAGATCTAGTACTTGAGTAAAAGTAGAAGTACTCAAATCTTGTACTTGAGTACAAGTAGAAGTACTCAGATCTTGTACTTGAGTAAAAGTAGAAGTACTCATATCTTGTGCTTGAGTAAAAGTAGAAGTACTCAGATCTTATACTTGAATAAAAGTAGAAGTACTCAGATCTTGTACTTGAGTAAAAGTAGAAGTACCAGAGTGTAGGAATACTCTGTTACAGTAAAAGTCCTGCATTCAAAATGTTCCTCAAGTGAAAGTAGAAAAGTATTCTCATCTAAATATAGTGAAAGACAGTAAAAGTAGTCGTTGTGCAGATTGGTCCATTTCAGAATAATATATATGATATGTTTTATAATGATTGATCATGAAGTGTCCTCAAAGCTGGTGAAGGTGCAGCTAGTCTGAAGTACTTTGTAGACTGCAGGGTAGCTGGTGGATTTACTCCAGGTGGAACTAAAGATTTAACACTTGGTTAGATTTCACATCATTCATCCACATCTGAGAAGTAACTAAAGGTATTAAATACATGTAGTGGAGTAGAAGTACACAGTATCATAACATGGAAATACTCAAGTAAAGTACCTCAAAAAAGTAAATCTACTTAGTTACTTTACACTGCCCTTCAATCACTTCAGAGGAAGTGTCTACACGAGTACAGCAGTGACCACATCCTCGTACTGTAAGTCATCGCCTGTACGGGAAAAATTGGGGACTTTTTGTTGCTGCCGTGTCTCTGATGAGGAATGAATGAGGGCGATAAAGTAACTGCAGGCCTTCATTCTTCCCGAGTGATCAAAGCAGCGCTGCTGGTGATTCATGGAGAGCTTCCTTCCTCACACAGCCGGGCTCTCCACCTCGGAGACGCTCATTAAAAAACATGCTGTGGAGGAGGAGTCAGCCTGCACAGAAACACGCATTAGATGTTCATCAACATGTGTCCCCTCTTCTCCATGTCTCTTCTACATCAACATGTGTCCCCTCTTCTCCATGTCTCTTCTACATCAACATGTGTCCCCTCTTCTCCATGTCTCTTCTACATCAACATGTGTCCCCTCTTCTCCATGTCTCTTCTACATCAACATGTGTCCCCTCTTCTTCATGTCTCTTCTACATCAACATGTGTCCCCTCTTCTCCATGTCTCTTCTACATCAACATGTGTCCCCTCCTCTTCATGTCTCTTCTACATCAACATGTGTCCCCTCTTCTTCATGTCTCTTCTACATCAACATGTGTCCCCTCTTCTCCATGTCTCTTCTACATCAACATGTGTCCCCTCTTCTCCATGTCTCTTCTACATCAACATGTGTCCCCTCTTCTTCATGTCTCTTCTACATCAACATGTGTCCCCTCTTCTTCATGTCTCTTCTACATCAACATGTGTCCCCTCTTCTCCACGTCTCTTCTACATCAACATGTGTCCCCTCTTCTTCACGTCTCTTCTACATCAACATGTGTCCCCTCTTCTCCATGTCTCTTCTACATCAACATGTGTCCCCTCTTCTTCATGTCTCTTCTACATCAACATGTGTCCCCTCTTCTTCATGTCTCTTCTACATCAACATGTGTCCCCTCTTCTCCACGTCTCTTCTACATCAACATGTGTCCCCTCTTCTTCATGTCTCTTCTACATCAACATGTGTCCCCTCTTCTTCATGTCTCTTCTACATCAACATGTGTCCCCTCTTCTTCATGTCTCTTCTCCATCAACATGTGCCCCCTCTTCTTCATGTCTCTTCTCCATCAACATGTGTCCCCTATTCTTCATGTCTCTTCTACATCAACATGTGTCCCCTCTTCTTCATGTCTCTTCTACATCAACATGTGTCCCCTCTTCTTCATGTCTCTTCTACATCAACATGTGTCCCCTCTTCTTCATGTCTCTCCTACATCAACATGTGTCCCCTCTTCTTCATGTCTCTTCTACATCAACATGTGTCCCCTCTTCTTCATGTCTCTTCTACATCAACATGTGTCCCCTCTTCTTCATGTCTCTTCTACATCAACATGTGTCCCCTCTTCTTCATGTCTCTTCTACATCAACATGTGTCCCCTCTTCTTCATGTCTCTTCTACATCAGCATGTGTCCCCTCTTCTTCATGTCTCTTCTACATCAACATGTGTCCCCTTTTCTTCATGTCTCTTCTACATCAACATGTGTCCCCTCTTCTTCATGTCTCTTCTACATCAACATGTGTCCCCTCTTCTTCATGTCTCTTCTACATCAACATGTGTCCCCTCTTCTTCATGTCTCTTCTACATCAACATGTGTCCCCTCTTCTTCATGTCTCTTCTACATCAACATGTGTCCCCTCTTCTTCATGTCTCTTCTACATCAACATGTGTCCCCTCTTCTTCATGTCTCTTCTACATCAACATGTGTCCCCCTCTTCTTCATGTCTCTTCTACATCAACATGTGTCCCCTCTTCTTCATGTCTCTTCTACATCAACATGTGTCCCCTCTTCTTCATGTCTCTTCTACATCAACATGTGTCCCCTCTTCTTCATGTCTCTTCTACATCAACATGTGTGTCCTCTTCTTCATGTCTCTTCTACATCAACATGTGTCCCCTCTTCTTCATGTCTCTTCTACATCAACATGTGTCCCCTCTGTGGAAAGAGACTCTGAAAGTTTCAGGAACAAAGATTTCTCTCTTTTTGATCCATTTCTATACAAACCTGTCTGAAAATGAGCTGATCAGATTTTGGCCACTTTATGATGTCATAACGATGTGTTGTCTTGTGTAACCATTAGCCAATCAGCAACAAGGTACCCCCCCCCCTTATCACCTGAATCTCCTCCTTGAGAGGAGAAGCTTGTCTCATTAAAACAGAAACACACTCATTAAAAGAATCTCCTAAATATATTCATTGAAGACCTAACGTAGTATTGTTCATTGTTAAACTTCCTGTGTGTTTGGTATACAATGTCCTAACATTATGCAGAGTTGGGAGGGTTATAAGTAATACAAGCCATTTAATTTTTGGATAACCTCAACATCAAAGGCAATGCACATTGTTTTGTATCCTGATCACGTAATCTCGTTACATGTAATATTGCATATTTGATATCATAGGACCTCTGATTTTAATCACTCACAGCACACACACATGTTTCGAAGTGTTGCTGCCTCTACTTCCTGTGGTGGGTGTTGCAGTGTGTGTGTGTGTGTGTGTGTGTGTGTGTGTGTGTGTGTGTGTGTGTGTGTGTGTGTGTGTGTGTGTGTGTGTGTGTGTGTGGTCTAGCATTACTATACTTGTGGGGACCTACATCTGTTTACATAGTCACGTGTGGGGACTGGCTTCCCTTATGGGGACAAATTGGAGGTCCCCATAAGGGGGATCATTAATTTTAGGGTGAAGACTTGGTTAGGTTTAGGATTAGGGGTAAGGGTAAGGGTTAGGGTTAGGCATGTGTTGGTTAAGGTTAGGATAAGTCTCCAGGAAATGCATGTAAGTCAATGTAATGTCCCCTGAAGTGATGTATACATGCTATGTGTGTGTTTGTGTGTGTGTGTGTGTGTGTGTGTGTGTGTGTGTGTGTGTGTGTGTGTGTGTGTGTGTGTGTGTGTGTGTGTGTGTGTGTGTGTGTGTGTGTGTGTGTGTGTGTGTGTGTGTGTGTGTGTGTGTGTGTGTGTGTGTGTGTGTGTGTGTGTGGACGCCTGGACAAGCCCTACAGTAGTTGCTTTCTTGTTCCTGAGTGAAGTCAGTGAGGCTGCACCGCTGACAGGACTGTTTTCAGAAGCAGATCAATACACAGAGTTATACTGAGCAGCGCGCTGATGTGTATTTGAGTCAAAATAAACCGGTGTGATCGTGGTAATGAAGTTCCATGGGACCCGGCGGGGCTCACCCAATCATTTCTGGGAATAAAATGCGCTTGTATTGCACAGAGGAAGGCGTTACATGAGGTTCTGATGAGCACAATAACTTACTTTACAACAACAATAGCAGAAAAGAAAAGACAAGAGTTGGTTCAAAGTTATAACATTCCTCGGCCATGCAATTGAATTTTTTTTAATTTTAAAATAGTTAAAATTCATTCACGATTCATAGTTCTGGAAAAATGTGAAAATGTACAAATACAGCTGCAATAGTTCCTACAATTAAACCGTTTTGAAATCAAAGTTTCACGTCATAAAGGACTAGTTAAGTGTTATTTACTTTTTAATGAATGGTATAAGTGTCTTTACGTCATACGGCTATTCTTTAACTGTCACACAAGGATGTTGATGTCTAATCCGTTGCATAAGGTAAAGTACAGCAGATCGAAAGTTCAGGTGAAACCGCTCTCCTTTCTGCAGCTTTTCCTTCGCTCTGTCTGGATTACTATCATGTTTTACAGAAGCAAAGACGACACCCGCCTGAACTCCACTCCTTTTCTCTATGGTTTAATATCGATCTGAGCGTGGCCTCGGCTGCACAGATACCTAAATGATGGATCTTTCAATAGGAGCCCTGTCTGTAAAGCCCATTTCTCTGCCGTCTCCCCGCGAGAACTAAGTGCCGCTGGGATGCTAACTCTTATCTACGGTGTATCAAGCTGTATTCGTGACTGCCCACATACTGTGGAGCTACAGCCGGAGATTCTCTATGACTGTACTGTTGCTCAGATCTGCCTTTCGCCTCTCTACCTGTCAAACACTGCAAGCTCCTACACTAAAAGCCAACACAAACGCCTCGTTGGTGCTGAGAGGCAGAGACAGCTGTGGTGGAACTAACTGGACTCAAACTCCCACTGTACATTTTACATGTATGTTCAATTTAATATTGAATAATCAATGTCTTGCACAATAATATCCTGCATTATATCTACTGGAAAGTTGCACATGTATATTTTCCACATCCACGTAGATATAGATATTTAGTTTTTATTTCTATTTCAGAAATATTTTTGGACTGTTTATTTCTTGTGTCTCAATTTCTCTTATGTACATTGCCTTGTTTTTTATGCTGCTGCAACGCAAACATTTCCCAAATTGGGATCAATAAAGTACCAAGATATCCATCTATCTATCTCATCTATCCAGCTATCTATCTATCTATCCATCTATCCATCTTTCCATCTATCTATCCATCCATCGCCATCTATCTATCCATCTATCCATCATCTATCCATCTATCTATCCATCTATCCATCTATCCATCTATCTATCCATCTATCTATCCATCTATCTATCCATCCATCTATCCATCTTTCATCTATCTATCCATCTATCTATCCATCTATCCATCTATCTATCCATCTATCTATCTATCCATCTATCCATCTTTCCATCTATCTATCCATCTATCTATCCTATCCATCTATCTATCCTTTCCATCTATCTATCTATCTATCTATCTTTCTATCTATCCATCTATCCATCTTTCCATCTATCTATCTTTCTATCTATCTATCCATCTATCTATCTTTCTATCTATCTATCCATCTATCTATCTATCTATTAGGGGTGTAACGGTACACGTACCCGTACCGAAATTATTCGGTACGGGCTCTTCGGTTCGGTACACATGTGTACCGAAGTGTACCGAATGAATATAATGTTAAACGTAAAAATTGAGAACGTGAACAACTTCTTGGAAGTAATCTCAGGTGCTGCGTCGCAGCATTCAGAGTAATTTGCTCCCATTGTGTTCAACGCGTCATAGAGCGAGCAAGTCATTTCATTGGACGAGCTGGTCAGAGGGATGCGTTCACATGTAGTCAGTAATTTGAGAAACTGTCGAAATGGCGAACGCAGATAAAGTTGAGCTCGAAAATCCTCCAGCATCATTGAAGTCTCCGGTTTGGGAACATTTTGGTTTCGCAGTTACGTACAAGGATGACGGACAAAGACAGGTGGACCGAACCAAAGCTGTTTGTCGGCATTGTTCAACTAAAATTAGTTAGGCAATACATCAAAACTTGCACACTCATTTGAAAAGGCATCACCCGAACGTGAATATCACCGGTACCAAAAGACTGAAGTGCAAACCCAACTCCCACTAGCATTTAAGCCTCCACCAAAAACTTCAGACCGAGCCAAAGCTATTACAAACGGCAAATATCCTTATGTTGCCATGTTAGCAAAGCGCTACCTGGCTGTATCTGCTACCTCTGTCCCTAGCGAGAGGGTGTTCTCCACAGCAGGAGACATTGCTAGTGCCAGCTGATCTGCCATTTCAGCAAGCAATGTGGACAAGTTCATCTTTCTTTAAAAAAACATGAAATGACAAGCAAGTCCTAATGTCAAACTGGCTGCTTAGGTACTAGTACAGTACAAATACAGATTATTTCAGTTCATCGAAAAGCTGCACCTTTATGTTTATTTTATTATATTTTATATTTATTTGAGTGAATATTCATAGTTTAATAATAATTAAAAACCCAAAACTAATAGTTTATGTTTTGTGAGTACTAGTACAGTAAAGTTCAAATACAGATTATTTCAGTTCATCGAAATGCTGCACCTTAATGTTTATTTGATTATATTTTGCATTTATTTGAGTAAATACATTATTCACAGTTTAATAATAATTTAAAAAAAATATGTTATGTTTTGTGATAATTTTTTCTGCTGTACCGAAAACGTACCGAACCGAACCGTGACCTAAAAACCGAGGTACGTACCGAACCGAAATGTTTGTGAACCGTTACACCCCTACTATCTATCCATCCATCCATCCATCTATCCATCTTTCTATCTATCCATCTATCTATCTTTCTATCTATCTCTCTATCTATCTATTACACACACACGCACACGCACACGCACACGCACACACACACACACACACACACACGCACACACGTATGCCAGACTGTTTATAGTAACCAGATTAATGACTTCACTTCCTAATTAGCCCACTAAGCAGGAGAGGAAATGGTTTCTGACTGGCCTTCTGTTTCCTCTCCATCTCGTACAACAAAGTGTGAGTGTGTGTCCGCCTCGTTTGATCTGAAGGCAGCTCGGCTCTCTGACAGCTGCCAAATCAATGGCCGTCACATGTTGCCTTCACTTCCTGTTCGTGTGAAGCTCTACAAAGCCAGGTCTGGAGCAGGAAGTGTGTGTTGACCCGTGTAAAGGGTGACCAGATCCAAACATGCATAATTGGGTTTAGTTTGGGACAGAGTGGGATATTTTACCAATGAGGTAGTCCTTAGGTTTATACGCTGCCCCTTAGCGAGTAAACTCTATGCTTTGCCCTCTGGTTGATTCAGGAGCACACAATAGGATATGCAATTTACAGGATAAGCCTATTTTCCTATTCCTCTTATCATTTTTGCTTGAATATATAGGAGAAAATTGTACGATACCCTAGTTACAATTAGGGGGAAAAAATTCTCTGTCGCCTTGATCTTAGTTTTTAAACACTGAGTTCCTTAAAGCTATTCTGTCTCTTTTTGACTGTTTGAACGCACGCTAAATCAATATCCATATCACGTCCTACATTTCAATGATTGGATCAGGTGACGATAGCACAGTATTAAGATATTCACCTTCAACTCACTTCAACCTTACACTTATAGTATCAGCAATAACATAATTACTATAACCAAGGCATCATTACACATATAATAGATACTCAGCATTCACTGAGTAAGAGTGATGAGTATTAGGTCAGTGACGGAAAATAATCAGTCCTTTCACGGTCAAAGGGAATCCATTTGAGAAAAATAGATGTCTTTTCCAAATCAAGTCAAAAAAGGGGAAAGTTAAAGTCTGTATTTGGGGTTGTGCACGTGGTGCTTGTTGTTGAGTGTAAGAGCGGTGCATCCTGGTACTTTTTGTGATGTGTATCCTACCTTTCACAGATCTTCAATCCTGGGATGTAAGGTCTCATCTGGTCGCCATCATCTTCAAATCAACTCGAAGAAAACCTGACCTGCAGTGATTGACATGGCCAGAAATGTTTATTCGAAACTGTCTTTCTGATCCAGCCAGAATGGTTCCTTTAACTTGAACAAAACATGTACAAATAAGATAAGATAAAAGGTACTTAATTGATCCAAAATTGTAAAAGAAAAAATTGAAAATATACAGTAATAATGTGAAAATCTGCAATAAACACATTTTAAATAACCTTTAAAGTAAAATGAATAACCAGCTCAACAAACTAAACACAATACAATGTAACTTGACACCATTTTGTTAAGTCTTGTTCTTATTTTAAACCAGAATCACTATAGGCCTACAGATGAAATAAAATACCTTTTAAAGTAACTTAAAACAGCCATAGAAAACATTGAGCAATTCAAAACTAAATGTACTGTTTTTATATTCTGTCATGTTAAGTTATCAATAGAGACTGTTTATTAAAAAACTTTACCATAGCTCTGTTGTACAACAGTTAGCTAATTGCTATGTTTCATTGAATCAATTAATGCTAATGTTTTTAGCCGGTTAGCTTAGCCGAGCACGTCATGACGTAGCATTTATTAAATTATTATCTAATATTTAATTATTTACAGACTCATGATTCAGGAGTTCTTCAGTCAGTTGTCAGCTTTCAGTGAGCAGGGCTTCTCACAAACACATCTACAACCTTACAACAAAGTACAAAGTGTTACCGTTTCGACATTAATAGTGTTTTTGGTTTTTACCTGACATATTGTTAGCTTTCTCGACAGTGGCACCTCGCGTCTGTCAAGTGTGAGCAGTCTAGGCTGCATTCTGATTGGCTAAGGCACTCCCCGTGATGAAAACTCTGTGTAATGATTGGCTAAAACACTTCTATGTTGAAAACCTTTTAATTTTGTAGTGTTGTATACAAGAACATAATGCCATCATATATCGGGGGTAGACACAAAAGACATACATTCAATTACCATGAGTTTAGATTGTCTTTTTATTCATAATGTTTTTAATAGTGCTACTATATTGTTTTAGTTCTTGATGGAACACTCTGAGTTAGCTGGGTGCTATGGATATGTGCAAAACTACAAATTTATTTGCATATATAAAGACTAATACAAATAAAACTACTTGTATTTGGGGCAAGTAAACGTCTGCTTTTGTAATTTACTTTACTACGGTTAAAAACCCTGCAGATTATTGATTCTCCAAGTCGCCCCCTGTGTTGTCTGCTTGACGGTCGTCTGTCAAGGAGCCCCCTTATCTTCGTTTGTTGCCATAGAAACTATCAGCAGCCATGGAAACGTACAAGTGGGTGAAAAACGTCTGGGAAAAGGGGGACATTTATGGTGTTAGCGATGGTCGGCCACGCCACGCTGACAGACAGCTATAGCAATAAAAAACAGCAGAAAAAAAAGATATAATAAATATTTGCAATACAAAATAATTAAAGCAGAAGAGAATAGCAATATTTCTACAAACATAAGACGCTGAAAATGTAATAAAAATCGAATAAATATTTGCAACAAAAGATAATTAAAACAGAAAAGAATAGTCATATTTCTACAGACATAATACATTGAAAATTAAATAAAAAATTAAATAAATATTTGGAATAAAATGATAAAATAAAATAGAATAAAAGTAAGACTTTTGGGATGCAATATCCTCATTTTTCTCAAAGGTATTTAAAGTCAAACTGCAACTAGATCCTGTGTTGGTGATACATCTGAACACTGTAAAATACTCCACAATAAACTACGTTTTATGGGAAATGGCAGCCCTTTATATCATATTTTAATTCATTGAAAGTCCTATCCCCTGACTAAGTATATATGTCCCCCCTCTAGTTATTATTATTTTTTTGTTTTTCATCTTTATTTTTTTTTCTGTTTTTAGTTAATTAAATATATATATATATTTGTTTTTGCTCTTTATCATGTGAAATGTATCAGGATGTGTAAGCGATACAATGCTGTGACTAATTTTCGGTATGCACAAGAGGTTTTTTCTTGTGTTTCCATTGTCTACAAGGGCCATTTCAATTTTTTCAACATCCTCCGAGGGCCGTACACATCATTGACCTCTGCTTAAAAATACTAAGATCACAGCCCATTCATTTGGGCTTTCTTTCATGATGTGCAAAGAAAAAGCAACCTCTTAATCCAGATATCTCACCATGACTCGTGCATGCATGCACGTGCACGGTTGTGGCATGACCACCTAAACAGAAAGATATGGACACAAGATGTGTGCAAATGTATTTAGTTTCCTATCCATGTGGACATGATGTAAGTGGGGGGGGAACCTAACCTCATCTAGGCGGTCCGGGGGGCATGCTCCCCCGGGAAGATTTGTTTTAAATGTTGAAGTTAAAAGCATCAATCTGATGCACTTTGAGATCAACATTAGGAGATCTATGGAAACATCTCTCAACACCCATATGAAACAGAACTGTAAACAGATTTATTTTTCTTTATGGATATTTTACAAATCACTGTCCTTGAAACTGTATTCTTGTTATTAATAACAACTTTTTTACTGTCATAGTATTGTAACTTTCGCAAGGTGGAGTCGGAAACAGGCTTCTCGTTATTAGGCTTTAATAACAGATATTCTTACAGATGATCACAGGTACAGGTACATTGTGGGGGTTCTACCTCACACTTCCCACACTGACTTAACTCCTACCCCGACACATAAAATATAGCAGTGTCTACGTCACAACTCCCCGCCCTCCCCCGTCCGCTCCCCCAACCACAGGCCCGCACCTCAACCAGCATCACTGTGCAGCTCTATGATTGGCAGAGAGACGGGGGATGCCTGAGTGACACCCTGAACATCCTATGCAGGATCGCTACACTACCCCCCCACTACAAAGTTCCTCGCCCACGAGGAACAAATAAAACACAGCACAAACACTCCCCCCACCCTCTCCAGTACTCTGCAGGGACCAACCCACTGGCTGTCCACTGACACGCTGGTCTCCACGCTGTCCACTGACACGCTGGTCTCCACACTGGTCTCCACGCTGTCCACTGACACGCTGGTCTCCACGCTGTCCACTGACACGCTGGTCTCCACACTGGTCTCCACGCTGGTCTCCACGCTGGTCTCCACGCTGTCCACTGACACGCTGGTCTCCACACTGGTCTCCACGCTGGTCTCCACGCTGGTCTCCACGCTGTCCACTGACACGCTGGTCTCCACGCTGTCCACTGACACGCTGGTCTCCACGCTGTGAGGAGAACCCTTTATAGATGGGCTGAGAGTGTGGCTGGTCTTATGCCTTTTCAGAGGCTGCTGGTCGATGGGCACCGCCATTGTTGTTTACATCCAGCTTGGAAATGGCGCGAAATGGCGCGGAAGACGGCGACATTCCCGCGTCTCTAGCCATCTTCCCCGCCGACTCTCTCAGGCGCTCTCTCGCCTCCCGTGCACTCATGAACTCCCCGCTCATGTCCTTCGACCACCCGCATGCTCCCTCTTCCTCTCCATCACTACTTTCCTGCTTCACTCCCATCTTGCTGAACTTTTCCATCTCTGCTAGCTTCCCGGCTAGCTCCGTGACGCAGTTACGGACTCCCGTCAGGATAGACGTCCTCCGTTCGAAAAGTCACTTCTGACACCAATGTAACTTTCGCAAGGTGGAGTCGGAAACAGGCTTCTCGTTATTAGGCTTTAATAACAGATATTCTTACAGATGATCACAGGTACATTGTGGGGGTTCTACCTCACACTTCCCACACTGACTTAACTCCTACCCCGACACATATAAATATAGCAGTGTCTACGTCACAACTCCCCGCCCTCCCCCGTCCGCTCCCCCAACCACAGGCCCGCACCTCAACCAGCATCACTGTGCAGCTCTATGATTGGCAGAGAGACGGGGGATGCCTGAGTGACACCCTGAACATCCTATGCAGGATCGCTACAGTATTTTATACCCGTTTACTTTATTCTCTTATTTTTTTATAACTATAATGATCATATAAAGATGTGCCTTTTACCCATGGTTGAAGAAAAAGCTTATTATATTCGTTAGCATAGCTAGCTAACCAGATGCTAATAACAACAAAGTTATTGACTGTATGATCAGTATGACAGATGAGCAGATGCCACTGGGCTTTCACCTAAAGACCTGTGCTAAAGACACAGCCACGCAAAAACTGCGGCATGTGTACGGCTCCTTATGGGTACTGCCATTTTTGGAAGTGCCGGAGCCGTGTTCTGGTGCACTCCGTCAGAACTGCACCCCTGTCAGACGAGACATATACCACGTGATGACACGTTAGGCTCGTGTTGTGTTCAAGGACTGCCAGGAAAAACAGGCACTCGCTTGTTTAATTTGTTTCCGGTCTAGATTTCTTTAAAAAAAAAAAATGTTGCGTGTGTTTATAAATTACCTCGAGGGCCGTATCAAATGGTCTCACGGGCCGTATACGGCCCGAGGGCCGGAGGCTCCCCCCCTGCAGCTTTTGTTAAATAAAGCTCACTTTTTGTAATACTTTGTACCCCTTCTCCTCATTCTGCATTTGGGTCCTGATAACCCCCAATCCTGACACTTATATATTGTGATATTCAGATTAGGTTACTGATTACATTTTTTTTACATGTAACAAGTAATTGTAACGCAACACTCCCTGTCCTGATCATGAGGTCCTGATGTTACACGACAAATACAGCAGGTCTAGTCATGTGAATGGAAACTAAAGAGTTAAATGTTAGCAGGAAGTGTAAACTCCCAGAGCACGAGAGTGAAGGGACTTCTGCTGAAACGAAACTCAACCAGGAGTTCAGGACAAGCTTTCAAAGAGCACAGCTGCTTTTTAGCCCGCTACTTTACAGGTAAGAGATTTCTAATTTTATAGAGGAAGAATATGAACTACTTTTATAGCGGATTATTTTATTATAAGTGTTGTAATTGTAGTATTACTTTTTGTACAGATATGGCAACTGCTAGCAGTCTGCTGTCCGAGGAGAAGTTCCTATGTTCTGTCTGCCTGCAAGTGTTCACTAAGCCAGTTACAACGCCATGTGGACACAATTTCTGCTCTGCATGTATCCACAAGTACTGGGATGGCAGTGCTATTTGCCAGTGTCCACTCTGCAAAAGAACATTCTCTCAAAGACCTGAACTACACGTCAACACCTTTGTCTCTGAGTTAGCTGCTGAGCTTAAGACGTTAGTTCAAATCAAAGCCTCATCAGACCCCCCACTTCCTGGACCAGACGCCGTTCTTTGTGATATCTGCTCTGAGATGAAGGGAAACGCAGTTAAATCCTGCCTGACGTGTTTAGTGTCTTTCTGTGAAGTGCACCTCGAGCCACACCAGAGAGTTGCTGCTCTCAAGAGCCACACACTGTTAGACCCGGTGAACAATCTTGAAGACAGGATGTGCAAAGTGCACAACAAGATAACAGAACTGTACTGCAGGACTGACCAGGCCTGTGTGTGTGTCTTGTGTATGAAAACCCATCACAAGAGTCACGATGTCGTCCCGATCGAGGAAGAATTTGAAGTAGTGATGGCAATAAAAGACGAGACCATGGCAAATTTCAAACAGATGATTCAATCCCGGGCCGAGAAGATAGCTGAGATAGAAAGCTCAGTTGATGAGAGCCAGAAAGAAGCAGAGAGAGAGAAAGAAGCCAGTGTGCAGGTCTTCAGCGACTTGATCAGCTCCCTTCGGAGAAACCAGGCGGAGCTTGTTGAGGGGATTGAGGAGAGGTTCAGAGCAACGAAGCAGGAGGCTGACGGCTTCCTCGCGGATCTGAGGACGGAAGTTGCTGATCTCCAGAGCAGGAGCCGCCAGCTGGAGCAGCTGTCACAGTCTGAGGATCCCCATCAATGTGTTCAGACCTTCCGAACCCTGCGCTCTCCTTTAAACAAGGACTGGACCAACGTCGGTGTCCACTGCCATCTGTCCCTGCAGGCAGTGAGGCGAGCTGTGGGTCTGCTGAAACAGAACGCTGATCAGATAGTGGAGGAGCTTCCAAATAAGATCAAGATGAAGAGAATGAGAGAACATGCAGTGGACTTGACCTTTGACCCCGACACAGCACATTGCTCACTGGTCATAAGCCAGGATGGGAAACAGGTGGAATATGCAGACAGAAAGAAGATTCTTCCCTCCAATGTAAAGAGATTTGAAATGTATCCGGAGGTTTTGTCAAAGGAGGGGTTTACGGCAGGGAGGTTTTACTATGAGGTGCAAGTGAAGGGGAAACCTCGGTGGATTGTTGGAGTGGTGAAAGAGTCCTATGAAAGAAAGAAGGTCATAGGTATGTCAGTAAAAGATGGTGGCTGGGCCATTGAGCTCCGTGAGGGATCGTACTACGCACGTGCATCACCAACAGTTAAACTGACACTGAGAGAAGAGCTGCAGAAGGTGGGCGTCTTTGTGGACTATAATCAGGGAGTGATTTCTTTCTACGACGTGGACTCTAAGTCACAAATACATTCTTATACCGGCTTCCACTTTACAGAGAGAATGTATCCATACTTCTACCTTCACAAAAACAACAATGGAGCAAACTCTGCCCCTCTCATCATAACCCCTGTACCGCAAACACTCTGAGTGCATTACTTCTGGAAACACACTGGTCTCAGGGATGGGAATTTGAAAGCAAATGTATATTCGAATATTCGACCCCCCAAAAAACGGTTAACCGGTTAACCGAAATGTACATATCCTATATAAAAAAAAAAATTGGGTAAAACATTTTTTTGTAACAATTCTTTTTTTTACTTTTTTTTTTAACAATTTTGTTCAATAATTTTTGGAAATAAATACATACATGTTCAAATAAGTGTAGAAACCAAGTCGAATTTGTCAAATGTATTGAACTGGTGATCACAGTGTGAGGCTTTCATGTGTGGAGGCGATTCACAATCAGCCCGGCTGTAGAGAAGACCCTCTCAGCTGGAACGGAGGTTGCGGGTATAGCAAGGTATAGCAAGTTTAATTTGGCATAGTTTGACCTCTACACCGCACTCACTAACCTGGTCGAAATATTTCCACTACTCCTTTTTGACGCCATGTCTGTTGTGTAGGACTCTTCTTGGAGTGTCAATAATTACCGGACTATGACTGGTAAAATATGTTGAATACCGGCAAAACTAAATCTCTCCAGTCAAAATGTCTATGTACTTTGCCGCCACACACGGTTGCCAGCAGCGCTTATTGTTGTTTAGGCTGGCCACTCATCTGTCGCGAGTGTTGACAGGGGGCGGGGGAGCACGCTCATGAACTCCGGTGAGCGGAGCAAAACACACCTTTAGACGTACACCTAACACATTTAGCTATGACACAGTCGTATATATACATTGAATTATTCAATTTGATAATATGTAATCAACTTGGGCATCCCTCCCAAAAAAAAAAAATTATAATTTTTTTTTTTTTTTTATAAAAATATTCATAACTCATATTCGATACATGAATAATTATTCGAATACCTGAATAATTTCGAATATTCGATTAATCGTTCCAAATCAGTTAACACCTCTGTATCGTCTAAATTACTTGTAAAAGAAGTAAGACACTGCTTCATCATTAGCATGTTGTCCCTCTCTCTTTATTGTATGTGTGTGGATGTAAACTAATGTTACATAATGTTGTCAGATCCTGTTCTATCACAATGGCTGAGGTCATCAATGTCATTTATCAGGATGTAATGTCCTTTTAGTTGCGTTTAAAGATGAGGTCGTTTCAGCAAAAAGCCTCAAGTTATAGATTTAGTTTTTGTGCTTTTAGTCAAATGTAATATGTGATACGTCATTGTCGGCCACTTGAAACAAGACATTATATAAACATGGACTGGCTATGATTTATCATAACGCTTACTTAATATGACTTCAGGGACATTACTGGAAATACCAATTCGTAGTTCTTCTTTTTCTTGTAACACAAAGGTGTAATTATGTGAACTAAATCTGTTGTGTAATTTTCTACCTGTCATAATATTAAAGTCATCGTTGTAAAGCATTTGAAGAACTCTTGCTCATTGATGTTCTCCTATAGGGAAAAAGGATTCATTTACAAGCTCGAATTGGAGCTATTTCAGCGCCTGAACACAAAAGAGACAGATGTTTGAACGTGGGACATTAACCCTCCTATTGTCTTCGTTCCCCCCCCCTTACTTTGGTGTTCGAGGTCAAATCTGACCGGTCCTGTTTTAACTGCTTTTACATTAACACAAAAAACATTAATCATCACCACATTTCATTTCACACCCTTTCAAACTGTACATATTGTATCAGAGTACTGGTATACATGAAGAACTGCAGTAAATATACAAAGAATAGACACTGAACATGTATTGGTGTGCCAGGTGTGATCCATGTGGGGGGAGGGGCACATAAGAGCGGGAAATGTGTCAAATTGTTCTGTGTGTGTGATTCACATGGGGGGAGGGGCACATAAGGGGGGGAAACCATGGGGAAACACATCTAGAAGATCCGGATGGTTACTAATTCCTTTTCTTCATGGCGGTCATGTTTGACCGGGAACACCATGGTGTTACAAAGTTGACTAAATCATCCAAAATGCAATGAAAGTGGTGATCAGCCATTTTATATGTTCAATGTCTTCTGTGAAGGATATCATGAAGCCTGAATGCAATCGATTGTAAAACTAAAAAGTTATGATTGATGAAAGTCGTAACTCGGTCAGATTTGACCCGAAGACGACAGGAGGGTTAAAGTAATGAAACTATATCTTTTACGGCCATCACACATTATGCTTCCAGCTGATCTTAAAACATGTTTAGATTTTCACACTTTTTCCCTTCGTGCAAAAAATACATTCTCGGCAACCAGTCTTGCCAACATTCTGTAATATGAGATTTAAATGAATTTTAAAATGATATTTATATTGATAAAGTACTAGTTTTTATATTTGATACACCTGCATTTTGATCTGTTTTAATTGTTAGCGTGATAGGAGATGTTTTAATGTTTGTTGATTGTTCGACTACAGATGGAAACTATCTGGCATATAGCATCTCTTCTCTTTTTGAAATTAATTGTTCAATAAAGACATATCATAATAATAATAATAACACTTATATAATAATATTATGGGAATAATAATACATCAGCAATAATAATAATATCCGGAGTCATGGATGATCCTGCGGTCCTGTGTCCTGGATCCCGAGCCCTGGATCTTGAGTCGTGGCTGTGGTCCTGGATCATCGGTCCTGGATGGATATCCTCGTGGATTCATCTTCCTGTTATACACACATGCATTTCCAAACATTTGGACGACCTATGTTGCAAATGTATTATCTTTTCAATTTACACACGGCATCTATTGCACGTCTGTCCGTCCTGGGAGAGGGATCCCTCCTCTGTGGCTCTCCCTGAGGTTTCTCCCATGTTCCCTTTAAAGTTAACTGTGGGTTTTCTCTGGAAGTGTTTCCTTGTATGATGTGAGGGTCTAAGGACAGAGGGTCTGAGGACAGAGGACAGAGGGTCTAAGGACAGAGGGTGTCGTGTTGTCATACTGATATTCTGTACAAACTGTGAAATCCACTGAGACAAATGTAACATTTGTGATATTGGGCTGTGTGATGCCCCGGTGGGTCCATCAGTGGAGAGGGTGTGGCTGTTCTGTCTGTGCTGCATTGGCTCCAGTGAGTGCATTGATGACAGTAACTCAGCGCACCTGGGTCTGGTGTCCTGCAGCTATTTGAAGCCTCTCTGCTCCTCTCTGTTCTCGCTCTGCTTTCCCCTGCAGACACCTGGGTTTTGGTTGAGTATGAAGTACGGGTTTTCTCAGTTGCTCCACTTTGTTGCACTCTATGCATTTGGCTAATTTGAATGACATTCTTTAATAAACATATTTTTCTACCCGTTGACATGTTGTACTTGTGTCTCCTTTTTGTTGTGGCCTTTTGAGCCATGTCGCAACAGGCTATATAAATAAACATTGATTGATTGATTGATTGATTGATTGATTGATTGATTGATTGATAATATAATATTAACAATAATACATGCATAATAATAAAATAATATTAACATAATAATAATACTAATATTACATTAATAGTAATATAATATAATAATACTAATATAACAATCGTATAATAATAAAAATAATAATAATTGAAATCAGATTACCTAATGCAAAAAAAGCTAACTGTATTCCCTTACTGTTACATTAATGAAAGATGGAATCAGATTACAGTTACATTTTAAAAAGAAATGGGGATTACAAGCAGGATTACACTGTTACAATTAATCTTAAAATATAAATGTATATATTATAAGTAGACGTCTTTTGTGAATGCAGTTAATAATAGATTTAATTTGTTAGCGCTTTTACAGGTGCTCAAAGACGCTTTACAGATATAGTGAAGAAGGGAAAAGAAAAGGAAGACATTAAAGTTGAAGACATTATTTATTAATCACACAAACATGTTTTTAATTAGAGTATTAAACTAAATCAGCATGTGTTAACTTTACTATTCTGTAAGCCTATCCTATAATTTAAGAGGACACGTTTTTTATCCTAAATATCTTGGTTTCTTCTTTTCTGTTTTCTTACATTATACATTTAAATCTGCACTCCTTAATAAAGACTTTAAAACAAAAAGACTCCACAATGCCCAGCTTCATCTCCTGTGCTATGGTTTCTCTCCACAGTCTACTGGCTGTACTGTGTGTCTGCACCAAGCGGCAAACTGGGGAAGAGCCGGGACGCCAATACGGAAGTGCCACACACTGCAGTTCATATATTGGCCGCTAGGGACTGGCTGCAGAAAGGAGCAATTTCCATAGACCCCCATGTTAAAATGCCCAACTTCACAGCAGAAAAAAACATGTTTCTACCTCTGGCTCCATACATTTTTATTATCGATATAGTTAGATTCCACCTTCATGATTATGGATCTGTGAGTGAATTGTTTTCTAACACGACCCTTTTATTTATATTAGGTCTTAAAGTGTTTGCATAAATTAGGGCGTGGACACTTTGATGGACACGTACATGCCTCACCGTCAGCGAACAGCAACTTGTCCACTCTGCTAGGCTGCAACCATAGAGGCTACAACGTTAGTTAGTCATAGTACTGTACTTGACCCTTTAGCTTTAGCCGTGTGCGTGGTGATTGTGCCTTTTAGGGAATATTGTTACAAATACCGTATATATATATACAGTCTATGGTATGCATGCTAAAATATTTTAAATAAACAACAACAACAGTAAACAAAATGCATGGTTTGTGTCCGACACACCAAAGCACGTGTTGTCGTACTCGACTGCGGTCACATTTCCTGGCACTTAGAGGCATGAAGAAGTGACATTGAAAAGTAGATGCTGCTGTTTGTTCCTTTGTGTCTTGTCTTCAATATTTATCCTTGTTGCAAATGGAGCTGCTGTGATGCAAGAAACATTAACTGAAGTGCAGAAAATATGTTAAAAGGTTCGGGCACATTCATGCTTGCGTACTTTACAGAGAAGAGGATGCATGAGGTGATGGTGCCAGTAAATAGCAGAGTGTGTGAGTAACAGTCATGGCATGTTCATCTTCTCAAACTTCATCTCAATAATTGATGGCGGTGGTTCTCAACCTTCATTCTTCTTGGAGCCATTATCTACCCCTAAGGCTTTCACTGTGCTGTTATCCTGTGAGATATAACTTTGCCGTATCCTGGATCCAAAGCGCTTTGAACAAAAACCTCAAAAAAGACAAATTCTCTCTCAAGCAGAGCCTCGTAAACTAAAAAGATTGGACAACGGAAAAAGGCAAGACCGTAACCATGAAGTCTACATTGGGGGGGGGGCCACAAATTCAATAAAAATTTGAATACTAATTTCCTGCCATTCTAAAGGAGAATATATAAAAATTCACTAACACATGGGATACTTTAAAACCGGTTAAACCCCATGCCTCCGCCCGTGGGGGCAAAAAACAACAATATTCACGAAACTGTGTCTCAGGCATGGGCGTAGGAAGCATCCTCAATGTGGGTGGGACAATTTGACCGGGGGTGTGGGCAGGTGGTGGACCTAACCTCCTCCGGGGGGGTCCGGGGGCATGCTCCCATTTTTTAAATGTTGAAGTTGAAAGCATCAATCTGGTGCACTTTGAGAGCAACATGAAGAGATCGATGGATACATCTCTCAACACCCATTTGAAACAGAACTGTAAACAGATTGACTTTTTCCTTTATGCGTATTTGACAAATCACTCCCCGAGCTACTATTCCTGAAAAGTTCGGTTTTAACATCAGAACTACAAGTTATTTACACAAAAAAGCTAAGCCGGAGGGTTCATTAACATTACCATTACGAAATAAAATATTATAGTTTAGGGCTAACTAGAAAAGGATACCAGAACTGATGGAGGGCAAATTAAAACATGACTGAACTGCTTGGAGCATCAACGCTAACTGAAGCTGGCCTCGGACGTGCGACAGCGAAATACACCCCCAGGTACAAAATAAAAGTATGCATAAACAAACAAAGCCGGAACTAATTTACATATGAAAAGAATATATCATTTTGGTGAAGTTCACAATAACAGAAAATAAAGATTTTCAAGTATACAAATAGCCAAAATAAAAAAGTCATAGAATAGCAATTTTTTTAATATCAGTTAGGTTATATATTGGGGGGGGGCATTTTGAGCGTATCTGAATATTGGGGGGGATGTGTCCCTCCCAATGTATATGGTGAATTCGGCCCTGGTAAAAGCCCTCTGACTCTTAAAAGATACCAACAATGCAGCAGTAAGTAAGTGATAGCATCCTATTTATGCACAGCTAAGCATTTTTTCCAGACCTGCCATCCGGTAATCATCTACCTCACACGATTACATTTCCTAAAATCGCATGTTGAAGACCGTTTGATTTTTGTATTTGTTTTAATCTAAGCCGTCTTGTTCCTACCACTTTTCACTACAAAGTGCCGCCCTTGATAGTAGCTTAGTTTAAATCAAGGGTACCAATTACCGAATCCTGACAATAACACTGGCCAATGCTAGCTCATTAGCTTGTGTAAACCCATCGTATCCATAATTAATGACATTAGCTGCAGCTGTGTTTTCAAGCTATGGCCCCCGTGGAGCAGCAGCTGTAGTCTTTTGTACGCTTTATTCATTCTTTATGACTTTTAACACTGCTCAACATATACTGGGATACCTGGGGGATTTCAATGTAGATGTGAAGGTATCATCACTTTGGAATTGTGGCACATTTCAATGGTTAACGCATTTTATCTACATGCATGTATCTAGAGTACAAGATTAGAAGACACAGAAACGCCATTATCTGTTTCTGTTCAACCAACAAAACCATCTTTCTCTGTATTTGAAATGTGTATTTTCTACGGTTTCTTGCAGTAAAGCATCAGATACATTTAATAGACAATCATTAAACCTCATGGAGTTAATTAACACATACATATTCTAAGCTTCATTGTGTTGCCTTAAGATATAAGACATACATTTGCATTTTAAGAAATGATTGGATTACATATAACAAAATGAGATCAAATCAAAACTAAACATTAAATAACTTAATAACAATCCACAAATCAGAATAGAGAACAAAAGACAGAGAGAAAGAAATGTCCAATAGACAATATAATATAATGTTCTGTATCTAACCAAATGTTCCCATCTTTCATCAATAATATGAAATTGATTTTGATTCCATATATCTCATTTACCAGATTCCTCTACTCCGAATGTATAAAGGTATTATCCTTTAATCACTTACTTTTAATTGTGTTTATTAATTGTCACTTGACACAAGTTAGAGTAATATGTGTTTTCATCGCATTAACTGTGGAACAATAGCCGCTTTCACACCAAGCACTTTGCCGTACTTAGATCCCAGCACTTAGATCCCAGCACTTAGTTCCCAGCACTTAGATCCCAGTACTTAGTTCCCAGCACTTAGTTCCCAGCACTTAGTGCCCAGCACTTAGTTCCCAGCACTTAGTGCCCAGCACTTAGTTCCCAGCACTTATCACCTATCACCGTACCACCTATAAACTCCTTCTTCTGACTTACAAATGCCTCCATGCCCTCGCCCCCCAATACCTGTCTGACCTTCTCCGCTACCACACTCCATCCCGGAAGCTAAGATCATCTGGACAGGATCTCCTCTCCACCCCCCGCACCAGGTTGCGGACTTTTGGTGACAGAGCCTTCAGTGTGGCATCCCCCCCCCACCCTCTGGAACTCTCTCCCCCCCGAAATCCGCAGCGCCCCAACCCTGGACATTTTCAAAAAAGCCCTCAAAACGCACCTTTTTACCGAGGCTTTCCCCGCTGTATAGTTAGTTTAATAGGTTTATTTGTCCGCTACTTCCCCCCCCACCCCCTTAACCTGTCTGCCTTTTTTCCCCTACTCCCCCCCCCTACCTGACTTGTAAAGCGACCTTGGGTTTCCTGAAAGGCGCTATAGAAATATTATATATTATTATTATTATTAGCACTTAGTTCCTCATGGAACTAAGAGCAGATCGCGTTCACACCAGAATAAGTTCCTGAGAGAGGATTAGGCAAGTGAAGCCGCTGACGTCACTTCTTCTTCTTCTTCTTCTTCTTCTTCTTCTGCTTGGCAGCTTAAAAAAAACTGTTCCGAGTTTTACGGGGCGTGGTTTGCAATTCGCCCAGCCAATAGAAATTGGTACATTTTTCTCCCCTGAAAAGTCCCACCTCTCTCGCAGGCTCTAAAATGGTGGTAAAAGTTCTCTGATCTAACGGCCCGTCCACAAACAGGCATGAAAAAAATGCTTTCAACGCTTCGCCCATTCACTTGAATGGGGTGACGTAGAAGATTTTGAATCTTCGCCGAACTGCATTGTGGGGAGCGGAGCATGGCTTTGCATCGTGAGCATCAAAAGTTGAGCAATGTTCAACTTTTGATGCTCCCGATGCTTTCGAAGCTGGCATCAGCCAATCAAATCCCGTTTATGCAAATCTGACAGTAGAAGCGCTAGCCAATCAAACCGCGTGCAAGCTGGGAGAGCCAGACCGCAGTTCATTTCCTCATATTTCAAACGAGAAATTACGGTAGCAAATCACCCGGTTCTTTACGACCAGAACTATTTAACGGGATACAAACCGGAGGAACCAGGCATGGGGGGAGGTGGCAGAGACAGTGGGGGAAACTGGTAGGTTTTCCCTGTTTGGGGAGTTTATATCCAGTTTACTTCGTTTTAACATTGCTATTGCTTTGAATGTCGGGGGCGGGAGATTCATGTTATTGGTTGTTGGTCGCGTTGCTCGCTAAATCGGCAAGCTTCAGACACGCCCAGCATCAAGATTTTTCAAGATTTTGTTCATGCCTGTGTGTTGACAGGCCGTGACTTCTCTTTTTGGTGTGAACGCAAAATTCCAGGCACTAACGGAACTAAATGGGAAAAAAAGTACGGGGAAAAGTACTCCGGTGTGAAAGCGCCTACAGCTAGCAGCTAGTTAGCCTGCCTTACGATAAAGAATGGAAGCCGTATGTCAAAGCTATAACAAAAGCTGCCTTCCTTTTTAAAGCTCACTTTTTGTATCTTTCCCTCTCACTATGTTACAGGTGGTCATGTGCCGAACTACAGCGCTAAAAAACATATTTAAAGCTGTGGTTCCCCGTCTTAACGCCCACAAGTGTAAATCTGTTATGTCAGATTTGAGGGTTTCAGCCATGAAAGCCTTTGTAACAGATCACAGCGGTCCCACTTTCATGCATTTATCTCCACACTGCATGGGCTATTTTTCGGAGGTTTGCAGTAAAAGTGAGGCTTTAGTATTTATAAACCTGTCACTGATCTCTGAGTTCCAGCAGGAAGAAAAGCAAAGGGGTTTAAAACAAGCACAGTGTAGCATTAGTGCAGAAAGCAGAGAGGCGAAATTATATTAATTCTGCACAAATTGACTGGTTTTCATGCATTACATTTCGTTTTTTAATACGCTTGTTTTTAACGTAACTGTAGCTGAAGTTAATAATTTTTAACACAAGGCTGTGAGATATACAGGAAGGCAGCAGCCTGGAGGTAAGCGGTAGAAGTTGCTATCATTCATAAAAGCCAGGAATGACAGGAAAGTCCCATTTGTGTCCACTTGACTGTCTCCTCCATGATTTCCTGTTTGTGTTTTTTTATCATGTTCTGTTGCCTATTAGCTTTTATTTTATTTAGTTTTAATTTAGTTTTTTTTTTTTTTTTTTTTTTTTAATTGTACGGTGTCCTTGGGTGTCATGAAAAGCGCCTAAAAATAAAATGTATTATTATTATTATTATCAGCAGCTCACTAGCTACACATGTGTTATGCAACCGCTCTATTTAGGGCATTCTTCAGAGGAATTAGATCATCAATAATGAATGTCTTGCCCTGTTTTAGAGACGCTGCTGGTTGCATCTTGACTCACAGTAAGGAGCCTCAGAGCTAATGTACTGACTGTACCCTATGTAGGTTACTGTAGGTGCCCACAGCGTGCGTTCTCCTCTGTGGAGCAGTGTTTGTGTGTGAAGTCGTGATGTAACTGTCACTTGTCCCATTTTGTTATAATGAGGCTCTTCATTTGGCTCTGCTCTGAAAGAAATTGTAGAAAAACATGCACGTTGTATCGGGTACTGTAAGGAAGTAATCAAAAAAAAGGCTTGTTCATTTATTATGCAAGAGTTCTGGATTTAAAGAGGCTCTATTGTGCTTTTTTAGGGGGGGGGGGTTTCCATTTCCTGTAGTGTGTTATATAGGTGCATGTAAATGGCCTGCAATGGCTAACATCCCGGAAAAAGTACCGGAACATAGTGACATCACTTCGTTACACTCGCGCTCCAACACATTGTACGTGATAGGCTAAGGGGCGGGACATCTCTAAGCTGTTTGACCAATCACAACAGAGCCGGACAGCTAACCAATCAGAGCAGACTGGGCTCTGGTTTCAGACAACACTAAATGAGACATGTCCCAGTAGAGACACTACATACTGATATACACCTGAACATCAGCAGGAGAGGACTCTTTAAAGTAGAGACTCTACATACTGATATACACCTGAACATCAGCAGGAGAGGACTCTTTAAAGTAGAGACACTACATACTGATATACACCTGAACCTCAGCAGGAGAGGACTCTTTAAAGTAGAGACACTACATACTGATATACACCTGGACATCAGCAGGAGAGGACTCTTTAAAGTAGAGGACAGTACAACTACTGATATACACCTGAAATCAGCAGGAGAGGACTCTTTAAAGTAGAGACCTACATACTGATATACACCTGAACATCAGCAGGAGAGGACTCTTTAAAGTAGAGACACTACATACTGATATACACCTGAACATCAGCAGGAGAGGACTCTTTAAAGTAGAGACACTACCTACTGATATACACCTGAACATCACCAGGAGAGGACTTCCCAGTAGAGACATACATACTGATAACACCTGAACATCAGCAGGGAGGACTCTTTAAAGTACAGACACTACATACTGATATACACCTGAACATCAGCAGGAGAGGACTCTTTAAAGTAGAGACACTACATACTGATATACACCTGAACCTCAGCAGGAGAGGACTCTTTAAAGTAGAGACACTACATACTGATATACACCTGGACATCAGCAGGAGAGGACTCTTTAAAGTAGAGACACTACATACTGATATACACCTGAACATCAGCAGGAGAGGACTCTTTAAAGTAGAGACACTACATACTGATATACACCTGAACATCAGCAGGAGAGGACTCTTTAAAGTAGAGACATTACATACTGATATACACCTGAACATCACCAGGAGAGGACTCTTTAAAGTAGAGACACTACATACTGATATACACCTGAACATCAGCTGGAGAGGACTCTTTAAAGTAGAGACATACATACTGATATACACCTGAACATCAGCAGGAGAGGACTCTTTAAAGTAGAGACACTACATACTGATATACACCTGAACATCAGCAGGAGAGGACTCTTTAAAGTAGAGACACTAAATACTGATATACACCTGAACATCAGCAGGAGAGGACTCTTTAAAGTAGAGACACTACATACTGATATACACCTGAACATCAGCGGGAGAGGACTCTTTAAAGTAGCAGGGGATGTCCTGTTTAGCCAGATCACGGGTGAGAGGATGAGATCGAGAAGTCGTTGCTTAGAAAACAGAAACAGATAGCTGAGGGCAGATAGATGCAAGAGACCCATTGTTAAATGATTCATTGTCATTTCACCCGTCGTTGAGATACGACTGGAGAATAGAGCAGCCGGCGCTTTCACATCCTGCGCAGGTTGCTTTCATTTGAACCCAGCTCTCGTCTCTCCTATCCGTCACACTGGTCAGCGTTCAGTGCAATTAAAGACTAAACGACACCCTCCAGCTGAGCCTGACTGTGCTCACTTCTAAGTGTTTGGCTAAGACTAACTAATTAGCTCAGTGGAGTGTTCGAGAGAAAAGTAGCACTCTGCAGAGTGTACCGAGCTGTGTGCCTCCGGGTTAGAAATCAGTGTAGGGTATAGCCTCTTATTTACGCTCATATCTCACTCTGCTTTCTGCACAGCATTCGTAAAAGGTGACAGAATAGAGATGGGGAGAGGAAAGGAGAGGAGGGGGAGGAGGGTGACAGAGCGAGGAAGTGATGAAGTGTGCTTGATTACAGGGTGACATTGAAAGAAGTCTCCCTGCCCCTTTTTATTATATTCATTTATCAATATTCACTCAAAACGTGCTCTTCACTTCCCTCTCGTCGTCTGCGAGCACGCCTGGTTTCACTTCACGGCATTTTCCCAAGGCGAATGTGAATTAGATCATTGTCCTTTATCGCTACGCTGCACAGCAGGAAGCGGGAGGTGACGTACAGATGAGAGCAGAGCTGACAGGAGATGAGGAGAGGGGAGGAAAGAAGAGAACGGGGAAACAGGAGAGGAAAGAAGACAAAGGGTAAGAGGTGAAAGATGGTTGATGGAAGCGATGAGGGGGCAGGGAAGGAGACTAATAGAGGGATAAGGGGGGAGGAAGTGAGCGAGGGGGATACATGGTGGAAAGAGAAGAAAATTCAACATAAAATATTTTTGATTTGATTTATTTCGAATGTGTAAAACAATAACACAAAGAAAATACCTACAGATTCGAAAAGGGGTGGGAAGAAGTTTACACTTATTTAATTCCACCCCTTCTCCCAAAAACTAAATTATTAACATTTTTTTTTTATATATATATAGACAGATGTAATTATTTTGCAGTTGACAGAAAATGGAAGGTTATGTTTTCATCGGTTGTCAAAGGACAGTTGTTGTAATGTCACCCTAAAAAATAAGTGCATTTAAATGTAACGTAACAAGTTAATAAATCTGTAAAAACATGCCAATAGAGGCACGTCATCTTAAAGGGCCCATGTCATGCTTCTCCGGTTCTCTATGCTGCCCCAGAACGCCTCGATGGACATTTCTCTTCTTCCATTGTTTGCTTCCTGGGTTCTGTGACGTGTGAACGCCCACATCAACAACAAATGACCGGATTGGCCCAAATGGACCAATCCTTGGAGCCCCTCCCACACCAGGACCCCTTGGCTAACAAGCAGGGAGTCCCATTGACTTGCAGAGAGCTCCCTGAACGCTGGTAGTAGACGAGTTGGGATGGTGGAGGAACGCTCTCCGCAGACCCGTTCTCACAGCTTCAAAAAACTTTTTCTTTCTCAATATCAAGCCACACTTATTGTCTTTACTTCGGCTGTGAGTGTGTGTGTGCTCAGGATGAGTTTCGCTTGTCCTCGCTGTATCGCCGACCCGGAAACCTGTCCGCTCCTCGCAGCAACGAGCCTCGCAACGTCCCGACCAATCAGAGCACAGTGGGCTCACAGGGAGGGGGGGGCAGGAGCTCCACCAAGCCGTTTAGGACAGAGAGTGAATACACATGCTTTACAGAGATGCTGTGAGAAACCAATGTGAGTTTGGAACATTGAACAATCTATTCTAGTCGACCTCAACAATGGAACTATGATCCGTAGAAATGGCCGTGACACGGGACCTTAAACATATGTGCAGTTGCCTTACAGCGAAAAACTGAGGATGAGGGAAAGAAACAAATGGTGGAAAGAGAGGAGAATTCAACCTAACACATATAGACAGATATGTATTTATTTTGCAAAAATGGAAGGTTATCTTTTCAATGGACAGATATTGTGAAGTCACCCTAAAAACATAGAGGCTTACAATACTGGATATACTAATACAAACAATAAAACACAACATATTACATCGCAAGAAGACAGATTAAAGCAGGACAGAAAAACAGAGGGCGGTTCAATGCAATTGTTTTTATAATGTGTTTTGTTCTCTAAGTGTTCCTGCGATTGAGTTATATTGTTGTGCAGCTTTAACCAGTCGAGCCCCGAGCCCGTTTTCCAGGTCTCAGGCTCGAAAATGACATTCCCAGAACAAATGACCATATCTTCTAAAGGGGGTAAATTAATTATCTTTTTCCTCAAAGCAAAGATAAACCCGTGAGCTGGATGTAGAAGAGTCAGAATCAATATAGATGTTTTTATTTTAATGTAAATTCAGATTGAATATAGTAAAAAATTATATTATAGTGTCCGTCCAAAAGAAAAACATTAGTGAAAACCACCCTTGAATGATGGGATGGTACTAACAGCTTTAGGAATCCAAACTACAACATAACAAGTTCCCTGTATCAAGATCGATGCAAAGCAAGTGACCTTTGACCTTTTTAGAGAGATTTAGCACAACAAAAACACGTCTGGGGTCATTTGGGTGCATTGTCCATATCTCTGGCCCCTCGGTCAATTTTGATGATTGACACCTCTTGTTAACCGCTAGAGCCAATAGAATCGAGGGGAGGTTCCACACACACACATGTTACCAAATAAGGACTGAGAGTGATGCGTAGCCAGAATACCCAAAACCGGAAGCTGTCATACACTCTGGTAGCTATCATTAGCAGCTAATATGAAAACTCCGTTTTTGACATACAAATGGAATTATGGATTATCAGTCATTGGATTAACCTATGGATTAACCTTCAGCCGCCTTTTTCTCGTCTTAATGCCATTGGACGCAACTTTTGATCTGAATAACAGCAAAAGGTGATATCTCTGTGTTTTGCTACCTAAAGCTCCGTGTTATGATGTCTGTACATTTGCTTCCCATGTCGCGACTTCTGATCGCTCAGTGATGATACTTATATGTCTGGATTCTGTGGAATCTCGGCTTGCTAGCAAAGCTTGTTTGTGCAGATCCGATAAGTAATAAAGTATTTATACCTAGAGTTCTGTGCTAAGTGCGGTAGCATTTTTTCGCTCAGGGCTAATTTAGACGCTTCTTGTGCGACTTGTGTTTTGTTTCGGTAAAAATTGTTAATATTGTCTGAAAGTTGAGTTTCTTCCCGTTAAATGAGTATGACGCATTCATAGTTTATTAAATGTTAAGAAGCCCTGAGACACAGTTTCGTGAAAACGCGAAACTGCGGGCGGGGGCTACGGGGCTTAACAGGTTATACAAAATATCTTTTCCTGAGCTGGATGATGCATCTCTTCTTGCTGCACGTCGTATTAACATAGTTGTCCTTGCTGTTTAAAATAAACTTAATCTGTCCCCTTTGGTAGCCAGTGTCCTCTCTCAATAGATCATCATTCATATGAAAATGTCAGAGATAATTGCATACATATATTTGTTTCTAAGTAGAAGCATATAGAACAAAAGGAACAAAAGGAAAACCTAACCTGGGGCTGTTCTTTCTTTCTCCACATTGTGAAGCCGGTTGAAACGAGGCATCTCATTTCCAATAGAACGAACACACCCATATTATAAACCCACCTGCAACCACAGACTTTCAACTGAAAGTCTTTCACATTCCTAAAGACTGAACAATGTCTATCCCACGTCATGCAAAGCGTTTCAGGGCTGTTGTTTCCTTCTGAGGACAAAAGGGTGTGTGTTCATGCAGATTTGGGAAATGTCAGGTCAGCTGCTGTCAGTTGTCATCGAGCCTGAAGGAAACACACGGCCTCTCTCTGTATGACTCTGTCTCATCACACTGCTCATACTCCTGAGGACGGGTCACATCATACAGAGAGTACATTTCACTGTGTGTGTGTATACTAGTATTACTATACTTGTGGGGACCTAAATCTGTTTACATAGTCACGTGTGGGGACTTGCCTCCCTTATGGGGACACATTGGAGGTCCCCATGAGGGGGATCATTAATTTTAGGGTGAAGACTTGGTCTCCTGAAGTGATGTATACATGGTATGTGTGTGTGTGTGTGTGTGTGTGTGTGTGTGTGTGTGTGTGTGTGTGTGTGTGCGTGTGTGTGTGTGTGTGTGTGTGTGTGTGTGTGTGTGTGTGTGTGTGTGTGTGTGTGTGTGTCGATAAAAGAAGATGACAAAGATCAGTGGGTTGTTTTTGAAATGTCGACTCAGTTTCATAAACTCAATCCAATCCAAATGTATTTATAAAGCACTTTTCAAAACCTCTTGGCCAACGTGATGTACAAATAAATACATAAAGTACACAGCTCAGCTCACAAAACCAAAATCAAATAAAGATAAGAACACAAAATAAACAGAAATACAAATAACAGCCATATAGTAAAAACACATAATTCACACTTTCCTTCTTACTACGATGATACTGCCACACAATGGAGTCTAATCGCCAGGCACCATTACATTCCTCTGTGTATTTCTTGGCAATAAATATATATTGTCACATCAAAAGCATGTGATTGAAATGATATGCAATTTGATCTTTTCAAACGTGGGCGCTGAGCGTTGTCGTGAAAACTGTTTATTTCTATTGTCACCTGCCAGCTTGTGCTGCTTAAAACATCTAATTCTTCAAATTGGTCAGCGAGGTAAAAGTCATAATAATTCAAGAGACTACTTTTGACGTTCTCTCCATAGGAAAACAATGGCAGATGTTTTAGTGCGTATCTCGTAAAGACAGCAACCAAACATTCAAGGAAGGAAGCAAAGGCCAAGAATAAGTGTGTCTATCTCACCTGTCTTAAAATATTTAAAATCGTTTCTTGTGAATATTCATCTGACAAAGAACTTGAATATACACACACACACACACACACACACGCACTTGTACAAGACTTATCACAGAGACAAGACACAGTTGGAGAGGGGGGAGAACACAATCAGACAATCAGGGAAAGGCGGGAAAACACAGAAAGTAAAATAAAAAAGACACAATTTCAAAATAAAACAAAAACGTGACAGCAAATTGTGAAATATGACAAATCCCTTAAATTAGAAAATATCAGATTTTCCATCCTGACCCTTTCCAGAAATGAAATGTTTTGAAAGGAGAAACAAACACATGTCCTGCAGTGTTCAGTGTGTGCTAACCAGTCCTGACTAACTCTCTTTCTTCCAGATGAATTTGCCTGCAAAGTGTTTCGCCGTCCCCATTTGCATTTTAACTGCTGTTTTAACTGCTGCTTTAACTGCTGTTTTAACTGCTGTCCGGCTCCTAGGAAAAGATAATCCGGTGTAACAAAGGTGGCGTTATCTCATGCAAAAGAGGAACTGAGCCGTTTCAGACAAACAGAGGGAGGTCAGTGATTGGCTGAGACACAGCTGTCGGCCTATCGGTGACCTTGAGGGAGCGACAAGGAGGTTTGTCTGCTCAGCTGGCTGTTATCACTGGCAGACGCCATATCGTGTGTGTGTGTGTGTGTGTGTGTGTGTGTGTGTGTGTGTGTGTGTGTGTGTGTGTGTTTCCCCGTCTACGTGCCTGCTTGGCACAGCCTGAATGCATCTGCGTGTGTTTATTTGCACTCAGGAGTCTGCAGCGGGCACCACCTGCATGCTGGTTGAATGAGAAGATAAAGTGGGTCATAAATACACAAGTTTCCCGGTTTGCTGACTTCATGTTTTCCTAACAGCTAAAGAAACAAATGAATGTTACAGGAAGGTGACTCCAGTGTCCAAAGTAACCAAAAACAAACCCTGTGTTTCGACTGATCCGAATATTCACATAACTCACAGGTAGAGGATAGTAATAAAATGAATTCTCATAAAGCATAAATAAGTTTTAGTGTGTGTGTGTGTGTGTGTGTGTGTGTGTGTGTGTGTGTGTGTGTGTGCGTGCTTACAGCAGAGACCAAGGTGACTCTTATCACAAACTTCCTGCTCTAATCTCTCTGCCTCTGCGCACACACACACACAAACAGACACACACACACACACACACACACACACACACACACACACACACACGCACACACACATAGGTAGTCCAAGACTGAAAGCCAGCAAGCACAGCAAAGGTCCAAAGACAGGGTGATGAAGGACAGCCAAATCAACACACAAACAAAAACACACACACACACACACACACACACACTGTCGAGGCACAACTATATCACACAATATTTGGAGGGCATGTTAACGAACTGGAAAAGGGCGAATGGCTTAATATACATTATGATAATTGCACTCATATGGATTTGGAACACACATGATTACAAAACAAGCATTCGCTAATAGTTATTTTCAAAGCGGAAGAACATCATATCTCGTGATGCCAGGAATATAACTTACGGTGTGACATTCAAGACGTCCGTCATTATTAGCATTAAATACATATTTGTAAAACCGTGGTTATATTAGGGTTACAGTAACCTTTCTAATCAAACCTGTTAAACCCCGAGCCTGTTTTTCAGGTTTCAGGCTCGAAAATGACATTCCCAGAACAAATGACTGTAACTTCACTTCTAAAAGGTTTATATGAATAATGTTTGTTATCAAAGCAAGGTTACATCTGTGAGTTGGATGTAGAAGTGTCAGAATCAATATAGATGTTTCTGTGTCAGAGTAAATTCAGATGGAACATAGCAAAAAAATGTAAATTCCTGTCTCCGCCTAAAGAAAACCCATTACTTATAGTGAAGACCAACCTTGAATTCATTTCATTTCATTTCAAACCTTTATTTATTCAGATTGGTCCCATTGAGATCATAGATCTCTTTTTCAAGGGAGACCTGCAGCATATAGGTTCCACATGAAACATAAAACAATAAAGGACATTACACATTATATTTACAGGATACATAGTTATAGACATTTACAAGTGCCCATTGTATCAGCAAGCATTTCATTTAGCCTAGCTTTAAAAACATGCAGAGGAATGAGATTGCTCAGTTTAAATTCTTGCTGAAGATTGTTCCAAGCAAGTGGAGCTGCGCACATAAAAGCTGTCTTACCGAAGACAGTCCTTGCTCTTGGCACATCTAACAAGACTACATCATGCGATCTCAGACAGTAGCTGCTTGCAACTCTCCGTGTTATCAGAGAGCAGATATAATACGGGAGTTTACCCAACAAAGCTTTATAGATAAACGTGTACCAGTGACTGAGCCTCCGTACAGAGAGTGATGGTAAACCTGCCTTGGCATACAGGGTACAGTGATGTGTAAGCGCTTTACAATTTGTGACAAATCTCAGAGCACTGTGATACGCAGCATCCAATTTGCTCAGGTAATTGGCCGGTGCATTCATATACAACAAATCCCCATAGTCCAGCACAGGTAAAAAGGTCACAGTGACTAGCCTTTTCCTGGCCTCAAGCGAGAAACAGGACTTGTTCCTGAAAAAGAACCCTAGCCTAACCCTCAGTTTTTTAAGCAGGTTATTGACATGGAGTTTAAAAGAGAGACAATCATCAAGCCAGATACCCAGGTATTTGTAACAGGCAACAACTTCAAGTTTTGTTCCTTGCGTAGTTACAATATCTAAAACAGGCTCTGGTGTCTTTTTAGCTTTTGAAAAGAGCATTACCTTGGTTTTCTCAACATTTAAAAGAAGCTTTAGTTCAGAGAGCTGAGTCTGAATAGTGTTAAAAACAGCCTGTAATTTAACAACAGCCTCCTGAATGGAGGGACCTGCACAGAACATCACAGTATCATCCGCATAAAAATGTAAAGTAGCTTCATCCACATTATCACCTAAGCTGTTAATATATATGGAGAATAAAAGTGGTCCTAAAACAGAACCTTGTGGTACACCATTAGAAATGTTTAACCATTCAGAAGACAGTCCATCAAAATGAACACATTGGGACCTTTCAGAGAGGTAGTTCACAAACCACCCCACTGCAAGGCTGGATATGCCAATACTGAGTAGCCTCTGCTTTAAAATGCGATGATCACGGTGTCAAACGCTTTGGAAAGGTCAATAAACAGAGCTGCACAACTCTGCTTATTATCTAAAATAGTAGTAATGTCATTCACCACTTTCATCGTGGCAGTGATGGTGCTGTGATTCTTTCTGAATCCTGACTGATGTTTAGACAGGATATCATTTATACATAAAAACTGTGATGAATGATGGGTTAGTAGCCTAAAAGCTTTAGGAATCCAAATTATAACATATAATAAGTACCCTGTATCAAGATTGAGGCAAAACAAGTGACATTTGACCTTTTTAGAGAGGTTTATGAAAATAAAGTCCAGGCGGAATAAGCTTTGGGCACATTTGGGCACATTTGGGCCCATCAGTGCCATTTGACCTTTTTCAGATACCAGACTATAAAAATCATTGTATTACATTGAATAATCACTATAGGTATTCATTCCATTAAAAAAAAAAAAATTAAAAAAATGTAAATAAAAAAAAAGATTCTTAAAAAAATATTAAAAATATTTGTGTGAGTGTGTATAAAAAAATCAGGGTCCCCGTCGGCGGGGACCTTCGGGCTTAACAGGTTTTAAGTCCATGTTGACGTTTGTGCCAACATTGAATTCCTTGGAGGTGTTTCTGAGATATTTCTGAATTGGAGGCATAAAGACAGAACACTGAATCAGTCCCGGTGTTTAAGACTGGGGAAAGATGCCGCAGCTGAAAATCCAAATCACCCAAACACATTTCTTAACATTTGAGTCATGTGCATGGAGAGAACAGTTGATGTGTTGCACAGCAGATGGCTTTATATCCGCGCACCACACTGCCAATGGACTACTTGCAAAAAGTGAAATGGTTTAATGGTGAGAACACACATTTGAAGAATGGGACAATTCATTTTATGGTTTCCTGTAATCTTCCACTGCAGAATAATGAAACAAAAACTTTAAATAGAACACTGTAGTATGCATACTTCATCAGATATCCACGCAAACAGGAGGCTTTGATTTCTGACGCACAGCTTGAATAAAGCACCGTAAAGCCATCCCACAGCTTCCACCTCCCACCGAAAACAGAACACAAGTCGCCGTGGACAATCTGCTCTCCATGTTTCTGACACCAGATGTCTCCGAATATTGGCCCTTTCTTTGTGTACCTGTTATCATTTTTAAATAAAGCTGCAATCTAAAGGGCTGCTGCATCCTCTTCTCTGAGTGCTCTGTGATTACAGATATGACGGCGCTGTGGCTCCATAAGAATGGCAGTAATGTGAATACTGAACACCCTGAAGATGGCTTTCATACAAGAACGACAACTGGTCTGCTGCCTGAAGAGTTTTTTAAAGCACAGGGGGCGATCACAAGAATAAAACCAGAGCAAATCACATAAACGTTCTGGTTTCTGTGAGGTTTTAGTGACTGGTAAGACAGCAGGAATGACTGTAATTTAGACAGATTTGCCTCCACACACTGTCTGATGCAAAGTACTCTTAGCTTTAGTCTCACATAAATATGTCTTTGATGGTACTGCACACCTCTCTAGATGAGAGCATCTGCTAAATGTCTGAATACAGTTAAATGATGGCTTGTGTAACACCAATGTGACTATTTACAAACTCTCTGTGTGACAGTGACTCTAAAGTTCAGTATCAAGCTGCTTCATGTGCAGGGGCGGTTCTAGGGGCCAGGGGGGGCCAGTGCCCCCCTAACACTGACCTCTGACCCCTCCCCTAACAATTAAAAGTGTTGTATCTATTTTTTTTAAATGTATATTTTCTGGTACTCAGGATTGTGTTGCTGTAATGTGAGATTGTGCAGACACCCTTATGTAAAGTAGAGATGTAACTGTTCATTGCCTTTATTTTTATATAAATATGGTGTGAGTGCAAACATTGCACTATAACTTAAGCTGAAGCTAACAGTAAGTGTACTGAAACAAATACCAATAACTGTATTGCATTGTTTTCTTATGCGCAATTACTTCATACTGTCTAGTTCTCTTTTTCGTCCTGAATTTATTGCCCCCCCCTCAGAAAATAACTGGCCCCCCAGTGGCCCCCCCAGTCAAACTGGTCTAGAACCGCCACTGTTCATGTGTCAGAAAGGATGCCGTCATGTGCACCCTGTTTCATTCAATTATGAACAGGAGAGAAGTCAGAGCTGCATGTGCTTTTGACAGAACAAAAGTGTATCTGAGCGGCAACAACAACAACAACAACAAATGGCTTCTACTTTTCGACAAGGACACAGAGGTGAAAGGTTCACCATGTAAAGCATGAACAGGTCATTTTGATGCTGCAAAGAAGGGAAGAAACCACACAAGACACCGTGCTGTTTTTTAGTTTTTGTTTTAATGGAATGTATCTTTTCGAGGTATGAAAATAGATCTCACGTTGAAATAAGAAATAGGGTAGGGGCTACAAAGGGCACAGCTAACAACTGTGTGTGTGTAAAGATGGCAACACCAAGGCATGTCAGGGAAGCTTCAGACCGGTCACACTAGATAAAGGGCTCAGATATATTTCTGTGTGGGAGTTGACAGCAACACAGAGGCATGTGTTGGTTTGACTGTGATCGAGCATTGGGAACAATTCCAGCAAAAGGGAAACAACATAATTCGTTTTCCTGACGATAGCGTCACCGCTTGACAAAAACAATGGAGAAGGCCGTTATCACGTTCCTGTAAATATTTCCCTGTATAAAATCCCATTATTTAGTCTGTTAATTTTCTCCTCAAGAGCTGTAATGTCCATGTGTATTTAGATTACAGATGTTTCTTGAACATTTCTCAAGGCTTTGTTGTGGTCAATGTCAGTAGGTGAGTCTGATTTCACTTAATTTAGCTTGTTGGCAGGAAGCTTAAATTGTTGGCAGGAAGCGTAAATTGCAAACTCAAACATACAAAAATGGCCACAGCACATGTGATATTGGAAAGTCATCCGTTAGACAAGGAGCTACAAACATGTGTATTTCCTATACGTAACTTTCAAGCCCTTGTTACACAATATTGCCAAGGAAAATAACAAAATATCCTTTTACAGCTTTCCAACCATGTTTTCCCTCAATGTAAGACACAGAACCTTGCAGCAGCCCTACTTTGATTCATGTGATTTCACCAAACAGCCTCGAAACTGAGGTTCTGGCATTATAGCCTGCAGGACTGTAAGCCACTTGACACAGATGAACAAATCACAAAAACTCTGAAATGACTCTTTTACAGCCTCTTGGTCCAATAAACATTGAGAGTGACTTCCTCATGACTCCCTGCACTCATGAGTGGCACAAGAACAATTCAGTCTGCTCGGCAAAGCACTGCAGTGTTTGTCCAACAGCCAGACAAACATTCGCTTATTTTGCCTGCAGCAATTTAACCTTCTGGTACAACCCAGTCTCACGGCATTTCGTGTTATAGTCACGAAATTAATTCAATCTATTGATTCGTGTTCACCAACACGGTTTTGCATTTTTTTCGTGTCACACAGAAGGATTTTGAAAGCAATGTATTTCTATCGATAGTATGTTTCGTGCCTGCACCACGTCTTTTTGAATTATATAATGTCGGAGTTTTGGGCCCTGAGCCTCAGAATGCTGAAATCTGTATTTTTTGTGCCTTCTAATTGTTATTATTTGGTGCAGGCACGAAACATATTAACAATAGAAATATATTGCTTCTAAAATCGTTCTGTGTCAGAATACTGAAATCTGTATTTTTTTTAAATCGCTTTTTCCTTCAAATTTGTTATTATTTACATTGCTTTTAAAATCGTTCTGTGTGACACGAAAAAAATGCGAAAATCGTGTTGGTGAACATGAATCAATAGATTCATTTTGTGACTATAAAACGAAATGCTGTGAGACTGTGTTGTCTGGTAATGAATGGAGCATAAACAACCGTGGCCCAGCTCTAATTTAGGTCCAGAAAGTGAAGCAAAATATGTTATTCTAGATGCTTTTTGATGTAGAGATTACTCTCAGGACTAGATGGCGAGCTAAAATCCAACCAGTGAGCCTGGATCATGCTAGTATTAGTCAGTCATGATAGAACTTTTCTTGACAAGCTAATTAGCACCATAGCTAACTTACAGTAAGCAAGCTAGTTATCAATGTAGTTCATTTACAGTAGGCAAGCTAGTTAGCTATTTTACAGTAAGAAAGCTAGTTAGCACAGTAGCTAACTTACAGTCAACAAGCTAGTTAGCAACGTAGCTTACTTACAGTAAGCAAGCAAATTAGCAACGTAGCTAATTTACAGTAAGCAAGCTAGTTAGCACAGCAGCTAACTTACAGTAGCAAGCTAGTTAGCACAGTAGCTAACTTACAGTAAGCCAGCTAGTTAGCACAGTAGCTAACTTACGGTAAGCAAGCTAGTTAGAGGTTATTAACGTGGCAATAAATGGACCTTTTGCTGATTCTAAGACCTTCCCTATTTGTACCATTGACTACATTTACCTTAAGATGACCATTATACATCTTGGAATATGTCATACTCACAAAAACATTGGAATATTAGTGTGCATGTAAACATAGTTTGATGCCTTGGTTATCAAACCATGCCTCTTTAGTGGAGCCAAGTCAAATGTTAACGGCTCACTATCTGAAATAGCTTCTTCTGTTTTGCCCAAGCAGTTAAACTTAAAACACATCTGAATTTTTACAGATTTTAAAATATCATGGTACTTTAGCTTAGTTTTTCGGTTATCAAATTGAAATGGTAGGCTTCCTCCACCTTTAGAATAAAATAGTAAACCGTGCCCATCCACTCAGATTGGATGCAACCAATTAAATAATCTTTAGCGCTGTCAACATAACAGAAACTCACTCGGCAAATTGCCAGAGAACTTTACTGTAGGGTAAAGACGTCCCCGTTTTCCGGGGACATTCCCCGTTTGTATTGGCCTGTCCCCGGTTGAAACTGTCCCCGGAAATGTCCCCGTTTTTTACACATAGCAAGGTGAAATAAAACGTTTCATGTCAGTAAACACTGGGTAAACAGACTGCGGTCAAGCCAGCCCCCACTTCGGAAAACACAGTCAAGCCAACCCGCACGTTGTATTGCGGTGCGCGAATATCCTATGCATTACGGTAGAGGCCTGTAAAAACTGCCTTCAAAATAAAAGCGCAAAAAACACACCAAACATATTCATATATACTGGAGCTTAAGTTAAGAAATATGTACTATATAATGTGATCAATAATAATTTAAAAAGAAATACGTATAGCTACCACATTATAACTGAGTGAATGTAAAATGTATACAGTTATGAAGACATATATCTGACATTTCCACTGGGTGACTCATTTCAATTGATGTTGACACCATCTCACAACACTCCTAAAATAACATTACTTTCTGAAACACAATTTAAAATGTATGCTGTTTAAAATCTCAAATTAGATCTATATTGTCCATCTATATTTTGATTATTATTTAATGGAAACTGTCCATAATCAACGAGTCATTCGAAGTCAATCAAATACTTATTTCACTTCAGGGTGATAGGAGACCCCATCTAGTCAATCAGAGAAAATCAGGACAATCTGATGTAGAATTTCAAAATAAAATACTTTGAAATCTCATATATGGGCTATCGTCCTTCTGTTTTTATACAAGAATAAATAAAAAACTGTCAAATTATCAAAGACTTATTTCACTCTGATAGCAGGACACCCCATCTAGTCACTCAGAGAGAATCAGGACAATCTGATGTAGAGTTTCAAAATAAAAGACCTTTAAAGTCTCATATATGAGCTATCATCCCTCTGTTTTTAGATAGGAATAAAACAAAAACTATCCACTATCAAAGACTTATTTCACTCCGGGGTGATAGCAGGACACCCCATCTAATCACTCAGAGAATCTGACAATCTGATTTACAGTTTCAAAATAAAAGACCTTTGAAGTCTCATATATGATCTATTGTCCTTCTGTTTGTATCCAACAGTTAAAATGTTCGAATTACATTGAACCAGAATTGTCCCCCTTTTTTCTTTAACAGTGAAGCAAATTGGATATGTTAATGATATATTGACCGCAAAACTCAAAATATCCCCGGTTTTAATTTTGAAAATCTGGTCACCTTACTTTACTGTAGCCACTGAAAACAAACTGGGATAATTAAATAGTATCTTACTCAGATTTAAGACTCGCAAAAGATAGAAAAAGTTATGTATGAATGATTGAAGATTGTACACACAATGAAAATACTAAGATGCACTGTGGCTCTTAAATCAAGCAATCAGACTCATGCAGGTTTCTCATCATATATCGTATTAATAGTATAATCTGAGCTGTAACACTGCAAGGGAGAAGATGTGATGAAATTATTCTTTGGTTTACTCAAAAATGTGAGTAACTCTACAGCAACCATCCAAACACAACTTTATGTAAGATTATTCCCAACAGGCTTTGTTTGTAACAGGAAGCTCTCGTTCCACTCTAGCAACAAACGACACTGAACAATCAACAACATAACACTTTTTTATAGAAAATATATACATCTAATAAATAAGGGGTAAACCCATCGGACGGTAGCGAACGGTTTGATTTTCACATCTGTCCATCAGTCCTTAGTGAAATACGTCCGTGTGGTGGAAAAGGAGACGCTGGTTTAATGAGGAGGAGAATGGATTTCTGCGATCATCAATATTCATCCTCCAGCTGAGCGTCCAATTAACCTGCGGAGGCAATCAATTAGACGCACTGCCGCAGAGTGCCGGTGACACAGGAGGCAATTCTGAAGTCATTCCGACAGTCGTGATCAAACCAGACACACTGACAGAGTAGGAAAACAGTTCTCCCCTCAATGTATGTGAAAGTTCAACCGAGGATACGTGTATTTCTTGCTCAGCAGCGTCGTAGCCAGGATTTAAAGAAAAAACTCAAGTCAATAATAAATGTTTTGGTCAGATACCAAGATAACGTCATGTTGTTCCAGAAAACTAGATATTTATACTCAAATAATCTACTTCCTGGTTATATAAAAGTCTCAATTTAATGAATACTTTTCTTTAAAGCAAGTTAAAAGTATTATTAATGGGAATGACAATGGTAGCTATGGACCTCAGGAAGTAAAGACAAGTGCTCCATCGTGGAAAGGCTTTGTGAGTGGAGTCCTTTGAAAGGGAATCATATTGGGAATATGAGCATGTCGAATTGTTTTCTCAGGTTGAACCCTCAGTAATACGACAGCCCACCATGTGCCATCGAGAGCAACAAGCATGGACATCTGTCCAAACAGAGCGGCCACCTGCAGATGTGCAGTTGGCCTGTCCAGCTGCACATTCTGGGCATATGGCACATATTACTGAGTCAGTGTGCTTTAGGTCAGACTGTCAGAGTCAGTGTATGTGCATTTACTGAAAATCAAAACCTGGCTTTGAACTGCCGAGCCTGAAACAATTCATTGAGTGGCAAATGCAAAATATATAGCATGTTTTCTGTTGTAATTACACTACAGTTCAAATCTATTTCCCTCTGATCAAAGACACAAAGACCCTCCACGTATGAAACATCAACTCTGCCTGGGATTGGTATCCTAATCATTCTTCATGTGGAGGATTTTACCTCCAGTATCTGTCAACATTTTCTTTCTTTTCTTTCATCCCTTTACGGTGAGTAGTGTGTAACCTCTGATACACACAGATGTCCTTTCATTGCACACATGATGATATAATTACACTACATGGGGGTTTAGTTCTGTTTCTCACTGCTTAAAGGCATGAAGACCCTCCGTGTATGAAATATCAAACCTGCCTTGGCTGGAATGGATATCCAGAACATTCTTCATGTGGAGGATTTTACCTCCAGGAGTCTGTTAAACTTTTCAAAGTAAATCCACATTGTGCATCGTTTCGTCGCCAACAGACGTCCTCGGTCATTGCATAAATATCCAAGGAGGACTAAAAGGAAACTGTAACATTGGTCCTTTTTTGCAAGGGGGTCCCCAGGTGGCCCCAGAGCCAGGAACCCCGCGTGCATTTCGCTTCCTCTGCACCTGTGATAGTGCACCAATATCCTCCACAAGTCACGCGACGTTTGGAGAGCTGCGCACCGTCTTCTGACCGTGAATCTGACCGGGCATTTGCACCACCAGCAGCTGCTGTTTCTGCCGGGTGGACTTCACGGCAAGGATCGCCTGCCGGTTCTTATACTGCACCATCTGAAGGGTGATCTGCGGCATCCAGCCCTCGTCCTGCGGGCACCTGAAGTCGATCTCCTTCCCCTCCACCATGACCACGGTGAAGTAAACGTACTTGCCTTTACGCTCCACGCAATCCACGGTTTTCATGTTGGAAAAGTGCAGCTCTTTCACTTTCCCTGTGTCTCCTCCACCTGGACCTCCATGCTCGTGCTGTTTGGGCTCGTGCTGTTTGGGTGGCAGCAGCAGCACCCCCTCCTCGGTCAGGACGCACCGCTTTTTCTTCCAGAGCTGCAGCAAGCCGTCGCTCCTCTTCTCCAGCAGACCCTGCTTCAACACCACCTTCATGCCGTTTTCCAGCATCTTTCTCCCGGACACTGAAGGCTCCCTCCTCCCGGTTAGAGGATAAATGGATGAATGAATGGATGTTTAACCCAGAGCTGCTGCTGAGACTGCGGTGCTGCTGTTGTGGAGGTCTGTGTGTGTGTGTGTGTGTGTGTGTGTGTGTGTGTGTGTGTGTGTGTGTGTGTGTGTGTGTGTGTGTGTGTGTGTGTGTGTGTGTGTGAGGGGTGGGTTGAGGTGGGAGGGTCTGCTGGAGGTGCACCGCCCCCCTCAGACACAACCAGTCCTATAATCTTTTTGAAAATGTGCACAGACACAAATAATATATTGATATAAGTGACCGTTTTTTTCCCTTCGTTTTTTCATCCCATGTTTTGTAAAGCACTTTGTAACCTTCCGTATGCACGTGCTACAAATACAGCGATTATAAAAAGGCACTAATTCCCAATACACACAGAACCCCTTATAGCCTGCAGATGGAAAATAGCTACAATCTGGCATAATTCATATCTTCTCTTTTCTGAGATTAATGTATTTGTATTTTGGTCCTTGTTGAAATACATACACAATAACAGAGCCCATAAGAAACATTGAAGTATTACAAATAAATAAGTTATTCGAGATTTGCAAAATGTCGCCAGTGCCCATTTGGATAAAGTGCATATTTTAAATTGAAGATTTTAAAAGGCGTGACTATTGAAATCCACACATCTTTCAGACTTTGATAAAGTGCTATATTATGAACAGGCTGCAGCCACGCATGCGCAACGGCCCTCTGATTGGAAAAGTAAGTATTTGAAGGAAAAACATACAGCCCATAAGAAACATTAACGAAGTAATACAAATAATGGGTGTATGTGGCTCACACTATTACATTTAGCCACAACTCATAATCAAAATAAAAGACTTTCACAATGATTTTCTATTTTCTTTTAGGAGGAGGCAGATTGGGATGGATTAGAAAACATCTGCATCTGTACATTGAAGAGGTACAATGGCGCCCTCTTCCGTCATGTGGATATACATATTCAGGGTATCTGCACATTTGTCTTCCATTTCTGAGACATCGTCCTCTATGTCTGGTTCAATCTCCTCTTCATCTGCTTCAAAACATTTGTCCAGAGCCTCTGACAGAAAATCGCCTACTCATTGTGTCAATCAGTCAAATGTGAGCAAGGCACAAATATAACTGCATGAGAGACGTCATGGAGGGGCGAGAAAGTGAGAGGTTTTCCTTTCTCGAGGGGCACAGAGCAGGTGAGAAGGTGATACATCACACAGCGCGAGAAAATGAGGGTTTCCCGTAACTTAGAGGAAGGTGTGGGGGACATAAGTACAAGTGTCTTTGACCCGAAACGCAAGAGAAGGGTTAAGACCTCGACATTTCATGTTAGACGCTTTTATCCAAAGCGATTTACATACTCAATACTGTGGACAATCCCCACAGGGACAAGCTGACTGCAGTGGGGTTTGAACCCGTGACCCGAACACTAAGGCTCTATCCACTGCGCCACATGGCTCTAAAAAATAATATCAATACAAACAAATCGATGAACTAGCGTCTAGTTCATCGATTTGTTATGTTGTCTAGTTACTTGACAAGAGTTTACTGAGTTTTAGGGTATCTGAATAACGGGAAATATTCAGTGCCCATTACCCAACATGACTGCCTTTGCATTAACACAAATAAATGGTATGGCAGTAGACCAAGAAACCAATGTACCGCCTTCACTCATTAATTTTTCTTTTTTAGACATTGAAAATGAACTTGTTAAGGATCCGCAGGGACCCTGATATTATGTACACCACCTGCATTTTGTAGCAGCCATGTTTATTTTGTAGAAATATATCGGAAAAAGAAAGACTATTGTGAAATCCCGGTTTTGGTCCCACGTGATTCCAAGACATCATGAACACAAAGAAAGTCATCAAACCACATGTCCATGTTTAACCAATTTATTAATGAACATACACGTACAGTTATTGAGTACATTAGTATTTTTGTAGCATAGCATTTTGCCTCGACAACAGCTGCTCAGAAGGACCCTACACAAACCCTTCCCAATCAACATGATCTGAATACTCCCTGCAGAAGGAGAAGTACCCTGGCTCTCCACAACCTCAACTGAAAAAGGCATTATTAAAGAAAGATGAAGGGGTCGATGGGGGGCTACGGTTTATTCTCCCCCTCCCGGATGTTCTTAAGTATTGCTCTGACATGCTTCCCCAGAGGAAGGAGTTTAGGGAGGGAAGGTTGGTCGAAACAATTCCCCTTTTTCTTTCACAGTGATAAAGACCTCAAGGGCTGAGCGGAGGTCCGATGTAAGTCACCTGACTCGTCACCAATTAGTGAAATGAGGTATAAAAAAAGGGGGGGGGTGAAAACCTGGTTTACACTTTTCATAATCTGTGCTACATGTGTCCAAATCTGGTCCGACAGAGGCCTATCCCTCCACCGGTAAGAAAAGGCAATGCCCAGATAGCACACGTCTCCACAGAGGGAACTCTACTAAGTGCTGCTGACAAGGATTATCTCACAGCTAACCACCGATTGGACGCCACACAATCGACACAAAGTGCTATGATAGAAAAGACGGCGCCACCGCTAGCCTAAGAACTCTGGAATGTTGTAGAGACTCGACCACTGACGACAAAAAGGGGCGAAACACTTCCGTTTGTTGTTCAATTTGAGATTAAGTCCGTCCAGTTTGTGGAGAAGCGTACTGGAATGTGTCGAGAGCGGGAAAAAGTAGATCCAACGCTCAGTGAAGTGGAATAAACTGGAATGACACCTCCGTCCTCCCCCATGGAATAAAATGAAACGCTACAGTGCTTTTTACATGTGCTTGAACGCCCCCCGCTGCTAAAGGTTAAAAATGTTCCCTTGGAGCTGACCAACCAGGAGCTTTGATCGGAGAAAAAGGGGCGGGATGAAGGGAATACGTTGGCAATGCAGTCTAAACCACAGCTGTTGTCTAAGAGCAAATACAACAAAAGACTTCACAAGAACCCAAACTAGTTTTAGCAGTGAAGAGACGACTCATGCTTACTTCGAGGGAGTTTTTTCATCCTGTATTATCGTAGCTATCGTACAGAGAAAAGAGAAGGAAATGACAGGTCTAGTAAAATACTATGTATATCGAGCCTCTCGGCTCCCAGTATATTACCGTACGTTTTGTAACAAAAATCTTGAACCCTTTTTGATCTTCTTCAAATTCTCTACCAAGAAAAATACAAAACATTATAAGGCGGTAAGTAACTATTTTTTTTTCGTGTTTTAAATGTTTATTTTTTTAATGTTCTTTTTTTTAAGATTTGAGAAGCAGTTGATCCTCAATCAGCCGGGTTTCACTGCTGCTTGCACTCCGCTGGGGGGACTGCATCCTTCTGAGGGAGAGCAGAGGTGGGTGTTAAGACGTGGAAGAAAAACACTCCGACACACACACACACACACACACTCACTGCATTCCAAAAAAACTGAAAATCAAACAGCAAAGCCAAGTTAATACAGTTCCTTGAAAGCTCCTCACCGTCCGGTTATTTAGAACATACGAAGATATGAACGTGGGGAATATGACGGAGAGATATTTTTGATCATTGAATTGTCCTGAAGAATCTGCTGTTGAAAATACGCCATTTATTGCATAACTCTACTAGGGCTGTCCCGAATACCATTTTCCGGGCTCCGGATATTCGGTAGTAATCAGCCGTGGATATTCGGCCCGTGCCGGGGGGGGGGGGGGTGTGTGCGTAGTAATCAGCAGCGAACCGCTTCAACACGTGTATTTCGTTTATTCACGGCATTCATTTTGTTATTCTACAGTGTTGTTGTTTTATAGTTATTTATTATTGTAACTCAATTTGTGTTCTTTGAAATTAAAAAGGATATCGCATTGTGTTTGTTACTTTCGTTGCAGTTGTATATGTCTGAAGTGTAATTTGGCTTGGCTTCCTATTTTGTATGGACATGCTTTTATTTTGAAGGAGAGTTAGCGCTGTTGACAGGAAGTTGTTGTTGCTATGGAAACAACGTGACGGAGAAAAAAGTCATATCTACATATAAAGACGGAGAAAGTAAACGATAAAGGTTATGGTTAAGTGTTAGCACCCCCAGAAGAGGCAAAAGCTCTTACGTTGATATTGGAGATTTTAATAAATTCAATTTGGCAAAAAAATAAAACGGGGGGGAAAAACAAATATCCGAATAACGAAATTGAAACCCGAATAGTACTCCAACGAACGAATATTCGGTTTAATTTGATTGCGATGAAAACCAGATCAATGTCAGCTTATTTGTTGGATAAAAACCTGTTTTGAAAAAGGTATTTCTTTAATATAAAGTGGATTCGATGTACATTTTAAATACATATAAGGAATTTAATTCAGTCCCGTGTTTATTGACCTATTGGAATGGTTCTATTGATCACAATGCTAGGTGTTACTCGGCATTTCGGAGGTGGTAGTCCTCCATTGGCATTATACCAGCAGCAAAGCAAGTCTATAGAGAACACAAAGAACGAGAGGATCTAAAGCATGGAACCAATAGGCGCTTTCACACCAGAGTACTTTTCCCGTTTAGTTCCGATAGTTCCTGGAATTTTGCGTTCACACCAAAAAGAGAACTTAGTTCATGAGAACTTTTACCTCTCGTTAGTCCCTGCTAGAGAGGTGGGACTATCCTGGGGAGAAAAAAGTACCAATTTCTGATTGGCTGGGCAGATTGCAAACCACGCCCCGTAAAACTCTGAAAAGTTTTGTGACGCCGCCATTTTATTTGCTGGCATTAGCATTATTAGCATTAGCATTAGCCCCGCGCACCAACGGAGAGAGACTAACTTATGGCAACAAAAAAACAAACATGGGAGCGTTCTGGCGATTTACTCGGAAGGCTTCAGTAGAAGCTGCTGGGACTCCCAGCAGCTTCTACTGAAGCCTTCCCAACTCCGGGGACTCCGGGTGGCAGTATACGCCGTGAAGTGGTTTGCGGCCTGCCAGTAAACCCAAAGCAGAAGAAGAAGTGACGTCAGCGTCTTCATTTGACTAATCCACCCCCAGGGACTTATGCGGTGTGAACGCGATCTGTACTTAGTTCCATGGGGGCACTAAGTGCTGGGAACTAAGTGCGGCAAAGTACTTGGTGTGAAAGCGGCCCTTGATGCTAAAATGTGTATTTAAAAAACAAAACACCCATGAACAAAACAGAATTCATGATAGACAAAAGTCCCCTCCTGACAGAAAGTCAAAACGTTGTGTAAGTTCAACATGGTGGAGAAATTAGGACGAAAGGGGAAGGATGGAGTGGCTTCAACATACAGAAACAATACAGGTGCCAATGCAGACGTCACTATGGGGTTAAAGAGAAACAAAAACCAACAGCAAACCGGTGGGTTAGTAATTAGGGAGGGGTGCAGCACAGCAAAAGAGGAAGGGGTGCAGAGAGATGAATGGAGGATGGAGAAACGGAAGGGAAACTAAAAAGGTGTTTGAGAGGGAAAGGGGTGATGGTAGTAAGCTGACAATTCACAAGCTGTACCTACCAGGAGAGGGTTATTTTTCTACTGTCATCACTTAAACCTAGTGAGGAAAAATTTAAAGAATAGCTGACAAAGGATGCCAAAGTGACCGGAGGTGAAGCAACATCAATGAATAGGAGAAACACAAAAAGCCAAAAAACCAGCAGAATACAGAATGTCAAAGGCGCCTTTTTTGGATTTGAAAGGAAGCCGAAGTCATGCTTGTTGTATCGTGAAGTACACTGCAGGAAGTGTGCTTTTAATATATTATGCATCTGGACATTTTGCACTTTTTATTTGTTATTATGTGCAATGCTTTGTTGCAACAAACAACCGAATTGGGATTAATAAAGTTAATGTTATCTTGTTTTAACCCTTAGATGCACGAGTGACTGGACCCTACACTGTTCCATAAGTGGGTCAAAAAGGACTCGTATTAGAACAAGTGTTATTATGCCATTTTTGTTAAGAAAAATCACTTTTAGTATTATATTTTGTATTATATTTTGGTTCACACAAGAAATATTTAATTTTTCAGATTTTTTTTTTTAACATATCGATGCAAAGATCTCCGCTATTCTGAGACCCTCACAGTATCCCTGTCTCTTTTCTCATCTCCTCTTGTCTACTCATAGCCCACCCCCCATCAATCCATGCCGGTTGATTGATAGTCCTATACCCCCCCCCCCCCTAACCTTCCCTTATATTGTAAAGCGATGTTGAGTCCTTGAAAAGCCCTATACTAATGTAATGTATTATTATTATTATACAGACAGGTTTCAGATCTTGCCGTGTAAAATAATCTTCCCGAGAGGTGTCACTTGTGACGTCGTCTGTGTGTCCTACAGTGAATGTATTCCTGACAGCAACAGGTGATAAGAATCGAAGGTTCCCTTAGGAAATGCATGCGGGTCATTTTTGACCCACTTATGGAAGCTTGGGGTAGAAATACAAAAACTACAATTTCTTAAAATTTAAAATTTGAACGGCGTGATATCCAAAACATGTTTTTTGAGGAATAGCTGGAATATGAAATGATAAAAAAAAATTCATTACAAAGATACTTCGAGAAAACCACCTCACCAGGTCAAAAAGACCCACTTATGCATCTAAGGGTTAAAACAGTTTAGCTTGTATAACTTTTTCTGCTGTCTGTACAATGTTCTTTATTTAATTCACAGCTGCTTTACCTCCATCAGGAAGCAGAAAATAATGCAAGAGGAAGAGAGGAATCTCAGTGTAATGACTAGAAACCTCTGCAGTTTCTCATTAAATTGCACGAGTGCTTTCTTTCAAAACTACTTCCGAAAGCTACATTTTCTCCAAGACAAAGAATGCACTGGAATTGAGGCTCAAAGTGAGTTTTGTATAAGTAAAAGTGTCCTCCTCCTACTTCTCTTCAATGCATATAATACTGGATCTGTGTGTTGCAAAAGGTTAATGTTTTAGTAGCAACATGCAACAGCAAGACTTCACTGATTCTGAAAATACGGTTCAGGTCAAGAACAATGTAAGCAAACCAGAAGCTGGTGCACGATGAGATGCGTTTGACAGAATGTATTCTGTATGTTGAGCAGCTGTTCTCGACCTGCAGCTCAGGCGTAATGCTTAACCTCTCACTGCGACATTAACGTTCCCTCAGTGTGTGGAGAGAGAGATCAATGGCCGACAGTGAGAGGCGCTTTACTTTTTGGGAAAGCGCCTCCTGAGCCAGAAAAGTTGAGAAGAGCTGAGCACGGTCTTTCTCCTGACACCAGAGATCTTTAGAAGAGTGTGGTCTCACCTTGGGATCATAGTCGGGGTCGTTCTCCTCGTCGGCCTCCTCCTCTCCTTCCTGCACACACAGCAAAGTAAAAAAACGTCAGACTCCTCCATGTCTTCAACTCTAAAAGGATGCAGAGCTTAAATGTTATGTTCAATTATTTGTGTACAGTCAAAGGATGATATGTGCAACCACTAGAGGTCAGTCAAAAAATATTAAAACACTAAGTCTGTTTGAAGGGAGTCGGCTTCTTCCTGATTCTGTCAATGTTCAGGAGGTCTTTGATGAAAGCCGATCTCCGACTCTCTTTTGATGAGTTTTGTTTTTTCTGATAACTAAAGATGCAGAAGCTCCATGACTAAAATTATTCATCCGATTTAAGCACAGAGGTAAAACCACGAGGATCCAAACTGTGTATTGTGACAATGTGGCTTCCACAGGAGATACGACATCCTTACAGTTGCGTGTTACCTTGATATCAAATTACACATCTCTTGGGAGTTTAAAATATTTATAGAAAGATTAGGGATGGTTAGTCTTACCTCATCGTCTGCCTCCTCTCCCTCCTCATCATACTGTAAAACAAAAACATGGAAGGAAAAAAACATTAAAATTGCTTCATATTTCTACCCAAAATTCAGTAAAAAATTATCCTGATACTTTAAGTTTATTCCACTTTAAAACGACCAAGGTATCATGTATTAGAGTTTATAATTCTCTTTACTATAAAGCCCAAAAACTATGAAACAATGCTATTTTTTTACTAGCAGACTGTCGCTATGGAGAGCTGACTGTCGCTATGGAGATCAGACTGTCGCTATGGAGATCAGACTGTCGCTATGGAGATCAGACTGTCGCTATGGAGATCAGACTGTCGCTATGGAGATCAGACTGTCGCTATGGAAAGCAGACTGTCGCTATGGAAAGCAGACTGTCGCTATGGAAAGCAGACTGTCGCTATGGAAAGCAGACTGTCGCTATGGAAAGCAGACTGTCGCTATGGAAAGCAGACTGTCGCTATGGAAAGCAGACTGTCGCTATGGAAAGCAGACTGTCGCTATGGAAAGCAGACTGTCGCTATGGAAAGCAGACTGTCGCTATGGAAAGCAGACTGTCGCTATGGAAAGCAGACTGTCGCTATGGAAAGCAGACTGTCGCTATGGAAAGCAGACTGTCGCTATGGAAAGCAGACTGTCGCTATGGAAAGCAGACTGTCGCTATGGAAAGCAGACTGTCGCTATGGAAGCAGACTGTCGCTATGGAAAGCAGACTGTCGCTAAGGAGAGCAGGCTGTCTGTCGCTAAGGAGAGCAGACTGTCTGTCGCTAAGGAGAGCTGTCACCAAGGAGAGCAGACTGTCGCCAAGGAGCGCAGACTGTCGCCAAGGAGCGCAGACTGTCGCTCTGTCGCTAAGGAGAGCAGACTGTTGTTCTGTCGCTAAGGAGGATCAAGGGACTATTTGCAGTCATATCAATCCGCAGAAAGAAGTCCGGCCAATTTAACGACAGCCGTGGACAACAAACATCAGTTTTCTCCATCGTAATAACCGAGATAATGCCCAGCGAGGAGCCCAATAACTAAATTAAAGAACGCCACCACTCACATCATCATCATCATCCTCGATGGCCTCTCCTGTGAAGTAGAGCACCGCCCGGGGAACGATACGCTCACGGATGAAGTGGCCAATCTCAAAGTCTGCAGCAAGGACCGCCTCCGAGTCCTCATCCTAAAGAAGAGGGGAAAGTATTTTTTTTTTTTTTTATATATATACATTTTGTATTGACAGCAAAACAGTGTTTTTTCAAGTTTGTCGGTACGAAACGCCCTTTCCATGTCTCAACTGTGGATCAACAAAGTACTTCTTATCTTATCGTCAGATATGCAGATTTGTTATGCTCAGGTTTAGAAAATAACGTATTGAATTCTCTCTTTTTTAAATGGCAAAGGTTAATATGGAAAACATTTGGTTATTTAGCTGAACAGCCAATATGTACTTCACCCTGGAAATCTCAACTAGAGTGGAGGGTCTTTATTGCTTTTGCTGTGTTAGTCAAGATAAATAGAGTCTATAAGGAATGTAAAAGTGTAGATTAAGTACAGCGACTTACCAACTCCCCACTTTCTGGAACTGTAAAGAAACAGAGAATCAAAGTTAGTTAATCAAAAAATTTCTAAAATACTGAAACATCTGAAAATGTGATATATTGTCAATATACTGTATTATTGTCACGCTTTAAGATGCTTAATATGTCTGCCTTACCCTCTGGGGGGGTGAAGAAGTTGAAGAAGGAGTCGTTGGGCACCGTTTTGGTGACCGTCCTCACGGTGCCGCGGCCCTTGTGCTTCTGCTTCTTCTTGATTGTTTTCAACGTAACATTTTTGCCCTTTGTCCAGTCAATCGTGCAACTGTGGTGAAAACACGAGAACGATCAGCATCCAACAGAGTAAAGTACACACATCCTTTACACAAGTAGAAGTACAGATACTTTAAAAATACTCTGGTGAAAGTAGAATTACTGACTAAACTTCTTTACTCAAGTAAAAGTAAAGAAGTACGGGCTTTGAAGTGTACTTCAGTAAAAAGTACCCATAACTAGCATCTGTTTTAAAGAGTACCTGACCCCCCTTTATATTAATAGAACAATACTTTCACACCAAGTACTTTGCCGTACTTCGCTCATCAGAACTCTTTTGTGTAAGAAGTAGAAAGTTCAGGTATTTGGGTTCAACATGTAAGAAGTAGAAAGTACAGGTATTTGAGTTCATCATGTGAGAAGTAGAAAGTACAGGTATTTGAGTTCATCATGTGAGAAGTAGAAAGTACAGGTATTTGAGTTCAACATGTGAGAAGTAGAAAGTACAGGTATTTGAGTTCAACATGTAAGAAGTAGAAAGTACAGGTATTTGAGTTCAACATGTAAGAAGTAGAAAGTACAGGTATTTGTGTTCAACATGTAAGAAGTAGAAAGTACAGGTATTTGAGTTCAACATGTAAGAAGTAGAAAGTACAGGTGTTTGAGTTCAACATGTAAGAAGTAGAAAGTACAGGTATTTGAGTTCATCATGTGAGAAGTAGAAAGTACAGGTATTTGAGTTCAACATGTGAGAAGTAGAAAGTACAGGTATTTGTGTTCAACATGTAAGAAGTAGAAAGTACAGGTATTTGAGTTCAACATGTAAGAAGTAGAAAGTACAGGTATTTGAGTTCAACATGTAAGAAGTAGAAAGTACAGGTATTTGAGTTCAACATGTAAGAAGTTAAAGTAAAAAGTCGTCAGTAAAGTAAGTAGTGGAGTAAAGTACTGATACCAGAAATATGTACTCAAGTAAAGTAACAAAGTATTTGTATCAACTACTTCCCACCTCTGGTATCTAAATAACATCTTGGGAGTGTAGTTGGAGAGGTTTTCGATATCAACTTGAATTATTATGGATTCTCACCCTGTGCAGCACATGATCTCCGGACCGTCGAAGGAGAACGGGTCGTTCACGTCGGGCTCTGACCTCATCTTGTAGGTTTTCGTCAACAAAGTGTTTGTGAAGAAGTCGTTGGGCTCAAAGAGGAACTCTAACGTGAAGCTCTGGGGAAGAACAGAGAGATCACATTTACTGCCTGCTCAAAGATAACACTGGTTAAAAAGTTTGTTTTGAACACTTCTTCCTCACCATGGGCTGTTCTAGGTCTGAGAACTTTACTTTAATATCTTGTAAATGTTTAAGGATGGGTTCGTCGTGTTCCTGAGGAGAGAAAGAACAGCATTCACAAGAGCACCCAGCACTAGTTTCTGATTTAGGAATATATACCCATACAATGTTTTCTCATAAGGCCTGTGTCCATGGAGCGCATCTGTCTGAACACCAGCGTCTTTTTTCCAATTCATAGCAATGAGAACAGAGCGCATACACACTCATGCGGACACTCTGGCTGTACCCGAATATTCGTTCGTTGAGTACTAACTCCAATATCAACGTAAGAGCTTCGAGGGGTGCCAACACTTAACCATAAACGTCATCGTTTACTTTCCCCGTCTTTATATGTAGATATTACTTTTTCTCCGTTAATCTCTGTCACGTTGTTTCCATAGCAACAACAACTTCCTGTCAACAGCGCCAACTCTCCTTCAAAATAAAAGCACGTCCATACAAAATAGAAAGCCAAGCCAAATTACACTTAAGACATATACAACGGCAACGAAAGTAACAAACATATCCTTTTCAATTTCAAAGAACACAAATTGGGTTACTTTAACAAATAACTATAAAACAACAATACTGTAGAATAACAAAATGAATGCCGTGAATACACGCGTTGAAGCGGTTCGCTGCTTACCCCTTCCCCCCCGCGGGCCGAATATTCGCTGCTACCGAATATCCGGAGTCCGAAAAATGGTATTCTGGACAGCCCTAGCGGACACCAGCATGTTTTTGATGCCGAATCTGCCAGAAAAAGACACTCTACAGACACTTTCCACACTCGAGGGCGCGATGCTCAACACAACTACAGGTGGAAGTAAACACCGCGTCTCATTTTGAGCCGTCAGGGCGAACGTACCTGCAGCATGTCGCTGAGCAGATCCACGTTTTTGAAAACCGTCGACCAGAACTCTGGGATTCCTTTGGGGTCTTCCTTCTCCTCGTCCTTCTTCTCCTCCTCCAGCTTGGCCTTCTCCTTCATCTCGTCCTAGTGGAGGAAGAAAGGTTCTCTTAAATATGATGCTTGATCAGGCTTCCCCCCCCCCACACATATCATGCCATGTAAAACATTCTCACCGCCTACAACCCACACGTTGGTTAAATGTTTGAAATAAAAAATAAGACTCGCTTCTTAACAATTCAAGAGACAATTGCTTAAGATTTAACAAGATTGATTTAAGACATGGCAGCTCTTTTTATGAATGAATTGAACAATACTTGTAAAGGGTCAGAAGGAGCCCCTTTATTTTGGGAAGGGAGGTTTTTTTCTCATCTGAATGCATCATATGTTGCATGCATGATATGAAGGTGTTCAGACACAGGACGCATGCAGGCATCACCTGTACCTGCTTACTTACTGTCAGCTCTTCCTCCTCATCTGCTTTCCATTCACACTCTTCATCAGTGGGCTCATAGGCTGCTTTCACTATGTCGCTTCTCTGGAGAAAGGGAGAGAACCAAAACAATAAGCATCCAGACGACAAGCACACAGAACATTGTTTCACAAAACCTATATAGCTGCAGAAATACAAGTCACAATAAAGGGAGTGTATGACTGACGTACTTTGTCGAAGAGGGGCTGGTAGAGGGCCGCGTACTTTCTCTCCAGTTCGTGTACTTCTTCGTAGAACTTGGCCTCAATGTGGGCACATTTGACCTGCAGATTCTTCAGGGCGTTCACGCGTCTCTTTACGACCTTTGGTAAACTGTGGCAAGACAAAATGGACAAGTATGAGGACCATCCTGTGCAAAGAAAGTGCTCGACAATGCTCAAAATGTTAGAAAGGGGGAGGTAAAGGGGACGCCATGCATAAAAAGGAACGTCCACCCCAGAAAATAGCACGCCAGTAATAACCAGCATGTTTGAATCGAGTTGAATGACATCCTTTGCATGATGGGAAGCTGGTAGAAGGCTAATTAAAATCACCTTATTCTGGGTGGCACAGACGAGACTAGGGCTGTCGACACGTGTATTTTGGTGTATTCACGGCATTAATCTTGTTATTATATAAATATCAACCCAATTTGTGTTCTTTGAAATTGAAAATATGCGTTGTGTTTGTTACTTTCGTTGCAGTTGTATGTGTCTTAAGTGTAATTTTGAGAGGTAGCGCTGTTGACAGGAAGTTGTTGTTGCTATGGAAACAACGTGACGGAGATTAACAGAGAAAGGTAATATCTACATATACAGACGGGGAAAGTAAACGATAACGTTTATGGCTAAGTGTTAGCACCCTCCGAACAAGCTCTTATATTGGAGATTTCAATAAATTTAATTTCAAACTAAACGAAATTGAAACCCGAATAGTACTCCAACGAACGAATATTCCGATACAGCCCTACAAGACACCAGACTACATTCACTGCAGCATCCCACACTACCACTGGTTTATCTCTGCAGCAGCAGCAGCAGCTCTGCCCTAAATGACAAATCACCTCGTATTTTATCCATCACATCATTGACCCGCCTGTCAGCAGATCCATTACAGTTGAGCCCCGCCGGCTCCGATCCTCATTTTAAAAACGCATTTCTAACATTGTTATTAAACCCAATCACTCAGGCAGAGGTTGTGTATAAAACTAGTAAGTGCTATGGACAGTCTGGCACTAATGTACAATTTTCACAGAATTTGAAGTGACTTTTATTTTGTATATATTGATATATATATATATGGGATTGTGGGAAACAGTATTTCGATTTCTCCGTCTGTACATACGAACTGAAAGATTGACAATAAAACTTGACTTTCGAGAGAAGGCTGTAGAGACAGAAAGGAGAGACGAGCGTGTGTTAGGAGTTATTTATGATTTTACTAAACTGCCAATCTGCCGCTACCACCTGCACGTCATCTCTAATTAACTCAAGAGAGCTCGGCAGTGTGTAGGTAGAGTCGCAGTGTGGTAGGTAAGAGAGCGAGGAAGCATCTGTGTGTGTGTGTGTGTGTGTGAGTTCAGCAGTAATGTAGACGTGCAGCTCCGAAAGACCACGTGAGGCTGCAGATGTGATAAGATGGTGTCTCACCTCTCCATGTAGCCTGACGGCGATCCGCTGAGCCCGTCGAGCCTCTCCTGCAGCGCGGCCAGGATCTGTGGGTTCTGCATCATCTGCACAGTCAGCTGGCGAGCTAACAACACAAACACACAATGTCAAATGGGATCTGAGCAGCTCTTAAAGAGTCCTTCTCCTGCTTGATGTTAACGGATGTGTTGATCAGTAATGGCTAGTGTCTCTACTTTAAAGAGTCCTCCCCTGCTGATGTTCAGGTGTATATCAGTATGTAGTGTCTCTACTTTAAAGAGTCCTCTCCTGCTGATGTTCAGGTGTATATCAGTATGTAGTGTCTCTACTTTAAAGAGTCCTCTCCCTGCTGATGTTCAGGTGTATATCAGTATGTAGTGTCTCTACTTTAAAGAGTCCTCTCCTGCTGATGTTCAGGTGTATATCAGTATGTAGTGTCTCTACTTTAAAGAGTCCTCTCCTGCTGATGTTCAGGTGTATATCAGTAGTGTCTCTACTTTAAAGAGTCCTCTCCTGCTGATGTTCAGGTGTATATCAGTATGTAGTGTCTCTACTTTAAAGAGTCCTCTCCTGCTGATGTTCAGGTGTATATCAGTATGTAGTGTCTCTACTTTAAAGAGTCCTCTCCTGCTGATGTTAAGGTGTATATCAGTAGTGTCTCTACTTTAAAGAGTCCTCTCCTGCTGATGCTCAGGTGTATATCAGCGTGTAGTGTCTCTACTTTAAAGAGTCCTCTCCTGCTGATATTCAGGTGTATATCAGTATGTAGTGTCTCTACTTTAAAGAGTCCTCCCCTGCTGATGTTCAGGTGTATATCAGTATGTAGTGTCTCTACTTTAAAGAGTCCTCTCCTGCTGATGTTCAGGTGTATATCAGTATGTAGTGTCTCTACTTTAAAGAGTCCTCTCCTGCTGATGTTAAGGTGTATATCAGTAGTGTCTCTACTTTAAAGAGTCCTCTCCTGCTGATGTTCAGGTGTATATCAGTATGTAGTGTCTCTACTTTAAAGAGTCCTCTCCTGCTGATGTTCAGGTGTATATCAGTATGTAGTGTCTCTACTTTAAAGAGTCCTCTCCTGCTGATGTTCAGGTGTATATCAGTATGTAGTGTCTCTACTTTAAAGAGTCCTCTCCTGCTGATGTTCAGGTGTATATCAGTATGTAGTGTCTCTACTTTAAAGAGTCCTCTCCTGCTGATGTTCAGGTGTATATCAGTATGTAGTGTCTCTACTTTAAAGAGTCCTCTCCTGCTGATGTTCAGGTGTATATCAGTATGTAGTGTCTCTACTTTAAAGAGTCCTCTCCTGCTGATGTTCAGGTGTACATCAGTATGTAAATGTGGGATGTTATCCTTTGCAGGTCATTTACATGCACAAAGCCTATATAAAAAAACCACACTACAGGAAAGGGAAAACCCCAATTTCATAATAGGGCCTCTTTAAATTAAAGTAGGGCGGCACGGATCATTGGGCCACACATCGGTATCTTTTGGTTCTTAATAATTTACACATCTTATTCGACGTGTGGCTTTCTCAGAGGTTCCTCCTCCTGTGAAAATAAAGTGAGGTTTCTTAACGGCAGTTTGCAATGCATGTGTGATACTGAGTTATTTATAACCTCCCGTCAGCTTGCAGACCGTATGCAAAGCTTTCCCGAGTGTGGTTGCGTCCACAGATCATTTGTAGTCTGCCAGCATGAGCCTTCTTTCAAGTCTGGCTTTTAAAAAGACTATTCAAACTTGTTATAAATAGACGAGGCCAAACAGCCGTCTAAATCTATCCACCGTGAGCCGACAGGAGGCCAATATGAGAGAAGCCCCGTGGATCATTTATAGAGTATCAAAAGGATGCATGAACAGCCTTAAGATCCCAAAATAAAAACAGATTAGTGTCTGCCATCTCTGAACAGCGCAAAATCATTTCATGCTAATCACATTCTCAGTTAAAGTAGCAGCCAGTATGCTTCTTCTTGAATAACTTGTACAGACCATCATTTAAACCATTACATATGTACTAGGGATGGGAACGATTAATCGAATCTATTCAGGCATTCGATAATGAGAAATTAAAAAAAAAATTGGGAGGGGTGCCGAAGTGTATTACATATGATCCAATGGAATAATTCAATATATATGACAGTGCCATAGCCAAGTGTGTTAGGTCTAAAGGTGTGTTTTGCTCCGCTCACCGGTCCCTCACAGCGGCTCAATTTAATCGCGATTATGGCTTGCACCGATTACGAAAACAACGTAATCAAAATAAAACGATTTTTTTTTTTTTTTATAATAATTTTTTTTTTGGGTTTTCAGTTGAATTATTCTTAAAGTTCAGGATAATCAACTGTTAAAAACATACTGTTCAACATTTTTTTTCTCCAATAAATGGATGTTTTCAAAGTCAATGAATAATCGCAATTACAATTATTTACCCAAATAATCGAGATTATGATTTGCCATAATCGAGCAGCCCTACTGCAGGTGCTGATCTCTCTCTCACGTCCGGTTATACTTCACTCGCGTTCATGTCCAAATCCATCAGATCCAGCTAATGATATGGCTGCTGCCCCTCCCTACACGCAGATCAACCTCATCTCATGCACTCCGCAGTTACCCCGTTGCAAGGCGAGTTGACGAGTGCGCTTCCCCCCCCCCTCCGTCACACGAGTCGGCAGCCTAACCAACAATAAGCGCTGCTTGGCAACCGTGTGTGGCGGCAAAGTACAAAGACATTTTGACAGGAGAGATTTAGTGTCGCCGGTATCGGTCATAGTCCGGTAATTATTTACACTTTAACGGAGAGTCCTACACGACAGACATGGCGTCAAAACCAAGTTATGTTCTAAGCATGAAAGCTGTCGACTGTTCAAACTGTGACCACCAGTTCAATACATTTAACAAATTCAACTTGGTTTCTTTACTTATTTGAACATGTATTTATAAAAAAAGATTTGTTTATAGGATATGTACATTTCGGTTAAACGTTTTTTTTCCTACCTTTGCTGTTCTCATCTTCTCCTGTCTCTTCCTCTTCCACATCTTCAACATCCTCCATATCTGCCGGGTCCATCTCAGGCTGGTCTTTGCTGCAGGGAGACAGAGGTCATTGTTACGCAGGTGGCATGTTCAGGGTTCATCTTTCAGTGGGTGTGGCCACCTTGCGTGCCGTTTTGACGCGTGACCAAGCAATGAACTCTATATTTATGCTTGGCTTCAATTATCCCAGAAAGATGTACAACTGCAGCTTCAAAGAATGCTCATCAAACGTGAACGAATGCAACAGCTGCAGCATTATTCCTCAAGGTCACTTTAGTCTGTAATCGAGGGGAAGTTGTCATGTCTTTAAGAGGCCGTGCAGGAGATCATTCATGTATCCGACAGCTGACACAGCAGACGCTCACCCTCCTGACCATCTGCACAACAATATTCAAATCAATGGCCAACTGTGAGAGACTGCATCCTTTTCCTGACGCAGTGATGTTACGATCTGCACTCAAATGTTAGACTCTGCGCTTTGGCGTGGCATCCGAAGCAGCCTTCACCTCGATCAAGTGGCGCAGTGATGACATATTGTAGGCTACCAACAATTGGAATTGCAAGAGAGAAAGCACATGTGTCTTTTCCATGAGATATCGGAAAATTAGATAAATTGAAATCGCACATTAATGATACTTAAAACGTTTAGTTCCGCATTATAATCTCCACATTTACCCCATTTTTGGAAGGGTAAATACAATCGCTAAAAGCAAACGTTGTGCTATAAAGGAAATACTGCACGGTCACATAACCACTGCTAAGCTAAAGGCGGCTAATGTTGTGTATGATGATGTTACGTCTTCTCATTTAGACGTATTTCAGTCCTCAAATAGAACATGCATTTAAAAAGCGTTGACTTTGAGACGAGGGAACCATAAGTGGTAAGTTAAGGTCCTTTCAGTAAGAAAAGTGGATATTGGGCAAAGGTCAATTATAACATTACCACGATGTGACTGATAAATGCTCAAATAATTAAAGTAAAATATGACTTCAGGCAAGTTGAATATGGAAAAGATACGATAATATTAAACCCTATTTCATCGTGTCGACCTGGCCCAGTTCGGTGATTTCCTCTCATCTGTCAGAGACGCCACGAGCATTCGGCTGAAAGAGGAGACAGGTGGCGGTGATGTCAAGTGTTGGACACATCGCTGGAGGAAGATGTACTTACTTGTCGATGTCTGCCATTTCAGCTGAGTCTCGAGTGATGCTAAGGAGAGAAGCAATATGTTTAGAAACACTGGAGAACATTCATATCCATGTGATTTTCACTAGCAAATAAACCCTGATGCTAATTATAGGATGCTTAAATTATAACGGAGGTGATGTTTAAGTTATCATATCGAGTCCACGGAAGGTTTTTGTGTAGGTTAGTGCAAAAACACTTACAGCTAGCATCCTAATAGACTTCTTTAAATATTAATCTGTTTAATACACATTTTGTTGGTTCACCTTCAATCTTACATCTCCTGGTAATCATTAGAAACGGGTCATTAATGGTCTAGTTATAGATTGTTCAGCTCTGTTGCCCAGTCAGGATCCTGGACCCGCAAACATATCGCTGTATGTGCAATGCCACCAGGAGGAAATGCATAAAACATGGGTACCTATGCAGCAGATGAGCTGAACTCACACCTAGCCAACAGCTGAAGATGATAATTATTGACATTGTTTTAATAAACGGCAGCTTCGACATCGATATCAGCGATACAGAAAAATGCAAGCTGAACCAAAATAAAAAGTCTTCCTGGTGCTTTGAGAGTTTAAAAGTTTCTCCAGGAACTTTCCACTAAAGCATGCAATACATATTTCAGATCAAACCCTTTTCTAGTCATGCATTAAACGCAGATAATATTATATCAGTAGCGCCTCTTAATCCCCATATTGTGCGTCTCTTTCTTGTTGAATGACTGACAGCTGTACATGTTGAAGTGGATTTAAGTTGCATCTAGGTGAGGGTTAGGCCATCACTTCTTCCTAAGGAATCACAATGTATATATAGTATATTATGTCGTCATTGTATTACAAAATAACTCAAGGCAAGCTGCACTTAAAGTCAAATACGTTTATAAAGACTCCCTGTTAAACGCCGTGCATAACTATAGAAAAACAGGTCTTTTGAATGTTGATAAATGGAAGTTATTTTATTATACAAAACCCCCGTTTCTGCCGCTACTTGGACTATTCCACACCGCCTTCTAACAGAAACATTAATCAAACTGTTGATCTAATTTAAGAACATTAATAAGTGTCAATTCATGATTTATAGTATTAAATAATTGTGATTTCATGAGAGAACTGCCAATTATGAAACCTTTTTTGAAGAGGAAGCTTTTAACTCCTAAACCATCAACTTGGGACCCTCGCAGGTGCTTTTCTCTCATCATTAGCCTATCAATTTATTTCTAAAAAAACGTTAGGTTCCCTTCTGGTTTTGATAGTAAGTGTAAATACTTATGTATAGGGGCCATGGGGGAAGCCATGCACATATATCCTCAGTCTATAATAATATGAAAATGTCCTGTAACTTCCGTAAAAGCTGATATGCATGTCTTTAGATGACATTACATAACTAATCTTCTGTATTATGTGGCCTGCATTAAGCGATGATGCTGAACTACAGAGCTGATGTGACAGCTGACATTATGCCAAAGTATTGATGTAGAAAGCTTTTGGCTGCAGCACACTTAAAGAAATGTCATGTATCTCCGTTTCAAGGTGGGTTATATTATTGCTTTTTAATTAAGGACAAGCATGATTGCAGTTTAACAATGTATGAAGTGCGAGACCAGGCTCCAGCATTTCAATCAATGTACATGTCGTAAATTGTCATAATCTAAAAAGCTAAGAGGGTTACATTCAAGAGACATGTTTAATAGACAAGGATTGAGCTTAAAACATGTCATGTTCAGTTTGCAATGTTACTGCAATAGAAAAGAGTATTTTAATTATCTCACACAAGCCAATAATTACCAACTAGCTACTGGACACTTAATTACATTGAGATACCTCACTATATTTCAGAGTACATGTATTTAACACCGTAAGTTCCACCTGGAGTACATTCACAAGCTACCCTGCAGTATACAAATGCATTCAAACTAGCTTTTACTTGTAACAGAGTATTCCTGCACTTAATTGTCAATGTAACTTACAAAAGGATGTTTAAATCCTCTCACACCTGTCACAAAAAGCCAACAATTACCAACTAGCCTCTGGGCAATTCTTGTTTTCCTAGAACTGAAATGCATGCGTTACAGACTTTCTTTTTTTTTTACTTTCTGGCACATGCCTTTCTCTCCTGATCCTGACCAGCGACCACGTGTTGCATACTCAGGTCTAGCAAACCCATCAATGACTACCAAACCTCCCCTTGTGGATGCCTGTCTGTCTGCACAATGGAGCCACATGTGTAAACTTCATTTGGATCAAACCGGTCACGTTTACTGTCCCACGTCAAACAATGAAAGTAACATTTGGTTCCCACAAAAAACATGCCGAAACAGGCTAGTAACAAGCTAGTAAACAGGCTAACTTTAGCCGGCCTACCCGGTATTGTCAATGCCTCAATGGGCTACTTAAGCTAGCTTATGTGCTGCTAGCTTTTTACGCACTATTTGGGCTGTTTAAGTGGAAAGAACAGCATCGAAAAACAATGGAACATGGATATAATATAATATCATCCAGTAAGTACTTCGGTTATAAGTATGAAACAGTGCGAATAATGCCTTAAGACTAGTCTCCATCCCCACCCTGTTATCATCCTGCAAAAAAAAAAATTAAGGTCAAGTCCTAAAAGACACAAAACACGCGTCAACAAATATCGACATTAACGGCCATTAACTGACGTTCTGTCGACTGTTTGAAAGCACTGATTGTCATAGCAACCCAACGGTAACGGTTATGAATTATAGCCGGGTTTTTTTTTTTGTAATCGCATAATGGTGGAGCCTCAATGGCTGCTGTCTGACTTCACTAGAGGAGGGGGGGGAAAGCGGCCTTTCTCTTCCGCCGTTCTGTTAAAGGCAGTAAATGTACCGTGTGAAACCCCGCACACGGTTCGGGGTGTTGTCCCCGAAGCTCGTTACCGGGTAGCGAGTCTCTTACCTTCGCTGTGCGACCGGAGGTGGTGAAGCGGGGCTGCGCAGTGATGAGGTCCCGGTGGAAGAAAGACACTCCGCTCCGATGGCGGTAAAAGGGAAAGAGATCCCGCCGCTTGCGCTCATATATATCCGACGTCATCACGTAAACCGGCAGTCACCGTAGCAACGCTGCAAAAGGGGAGGGGCGGAGATGAGGTGCCCCAAAAAGGGGAAAGTAAGGGATGAGGGACCACCACCATCATCATGATTAAATCCTCCTCTTCATCACCATATTCATTCTTAATTACACCGTTTCTTTTGTATATTTAAATTTGGTGTAAATACTTGTCTTTATTTATTTTTTAATGTTAAACCGTTTTTTTTTACATTTTCTTTTTCTTATCGTTATATTTCCTTCCCCTTCAACTTATTTACTTATATTGTTAATGTTTGCACCAACATACACCAAATCTAATCCCTTATATGTATAACCATACCTGGCAATACACGTAATTCTGATTCCTTGTTTAGCTGATGCTCAAAAAACTCTTAATAAATGTTATTATTATTTATTTGTATTGTTGCTGTTGAATTACTTACTTAACTTCTTAAAACGTGTTAATACTGTATGTTTTTGCGGAGTAGCCAATTTAATCTGTTTTATTGGTTTATGTATAACCTGTGAACAAGTTGACACTGTTTAAAATATTTGATGGCTTGTGACTTTTTAGTACAAATATTTATATCACATAATTTGTCAACCATCTTTCTTTTTCCCCGCTTCCACATCTTCAATGTCCGAGTCATTTTTAGTATTTAACTAGTTCAAACCTCATGTGCATGTCAATTCAAATCAGTTTCTTTGTTTAGCCCAATATCACAAATCAGACAATTTCCTAATGAGGCTTTACAATAATTACAATATACAACACTGGACTACTTTTATTAGTGATTTCCATACATTATAAACTGATCAATTTCTGTCATTAATGAATCCCAGACAGGCCATGTTTTATCAATTGTATAAATAACCAAATAAAAAGCAGTACATGAAGTGAAGATACTTCTATTTTGTGAAAGTGATGGTATGCATGTGTATTTTATTGCATACTCATATTGTGAAAGTACATTTCGGTTCATCTTTCAAAAAGCGTCAAATTTTTTGACAACGTTTTAAATAACAAGCAAGCACCTTCTCTGAACAGAATCCTCTCCTCTGCGTGTGCAGTTATGGCGGCAGATCGCTGTCAGCAGGATATCTGATGAGCTTCAAACTGAACATGGATCCTGAGAGCGACAGTATTTCAATTTCACTGAAGTGCATCAAGCAGAAGTCAGAACACAGACACTGATCTGAGACCTGCTGCAGGGATAAGAACCAGGTTCCTATTAACAATGCAGCTAATTCTAGGCTCAAAATGTCATAGTGGGGTTTGTGTCTGGACCCTGAGCACTGCCACCACCTTCTCCACTGCTTATGAGAACTATTCATCATTTTGAGCAGGGTACAAGTGAATGAGAAACCTTCAAAACTCATTAAGTCAGTGGGTAACCGAGAATTAGAAAACTGTAGACGATCTTCATTCGAAAACTGTACTAAAATTAGTTGGCAGGTTCTAAATGTATTTAAGGAGTAATTACTCTGAAATGCAAACTTTATTTACATTTTTAATAACAGAGTTTTTATTTTAGTAGCAACAGGGTTAGCAGGCCAAGTATAGCATTACATGAAATGGAAAGATAAGAAGAGTGGATACCACATTTTTAAGTTGTATTTAGACATTTAGAAATCAGCTGAAATGTAGAGAACTTTAAGACCAGTGCAGGAACAATGATGGTCCAAATAAATGTTGGATCCAAGTTTATAGCTACCAAATTGTTTTCCTTTCCAAAAAGCAATTTGTACATAAGAAAATAAATAATGGCATGACCCTTAATTTCTAATTGCTAATTTCTAATTGCTAATTTCTAATTGCTAATTTCTTCTTTTCAAACTGATAAACATCAGTTTGAAAAGAAGAAATTAGCTTTGTGCTCTTCTAGTAAGTAAGCTAACATTTTAGAGCTACAGCAAACAGGTACAAAGCTGTTTCTATAGTAGAGGTAACATGTGTTGCTAGTCAAGAGCTACACAACATGTCTTGCACTTGCAAAAATAATAAAAGGAAGCTAATAACACTTGAAATGTTCAGTTTCTACTATAAGACACGACAGGCTTTTTCATTTTTGCTAACCCAAACTGTAGAACATATCCTCTACTTATAGTTAAAAAAAAGCTGACATTTTACAGCTAAAGCAACTAGGTTACAGTTTCCAAAGACTGACACAGCATCATGTGCTAGCTAAGAGCTACACGAGAGGCCTTGCACCTTTGCTAACCCGAACTTCAGATTCAAACTATTCAACATTCATTTTATTTGCAGACAGATCTGTAAGGACTGCAGATGGAAATTAGCTATTAGCTTAAATCTGGCATAAATCCTATCTTCTCTTTTCTGAGATTACAATCCAGTCTCACGGCATTTGTATGCATGGTCCTTGTTTAAATAAATACATACATTGTAATTGTAAACCCATACAGCAAAGCTAGCATATCTAACCAAACAATATGTTGAGCATCATCAATGCAATAAACATCCTGAGAAAACAGCTGACTTCACAGAGAGCCTTTGTCCTTGGGGAATCAATCTAAATGTGCAGTGTGGACCGTGTTTGCAAACACACCCTTGCTCATGTTAATTAGCCCGGCCTCTAAATGTCATCTGAAATGTCACTGCCCTCCTGGAGCAGATCCGTGTGCGTCTCAGTCTCACATTGTTCACCGGGAGATTCACAAGAGATATCAAGTTTTCAGTGCATTCATAGTTTTGCTTTGTTTGAGGGGAAATGCACACCGGTTAGTTACTGCCAATGCTTTCAAGTTGATCCCTCTGAATTATTAAGAGACTACGGGGGAGACACACCTTCAAGGAGCCAATTAAGCAACAAATAAATAATAACATGTTGACAGCGTGCACAAAGTACTTCTAGTAGAAATGAAGAGTTTCTGCAGGAACGTCACTGATATTTTGTTTCAAATATTTTGATTGAGAAGAAGCATTCAAGTGTCAGCAATAGTTCAGACTTCTTTTGGGTGGACATCCTGCTTCTCTTTTTCAACATAGAAGACAAACAGAACAGCCAACAGGACATAATAAAGAAAGAACATAGCAATACAATACATACATTTAGTCATAGTGGGAAAGAACATCACAATTAATAATTAAAAATAAAAACGTCACTGACATTTTAAGTGTTTTTGTTGACATAAACATGATTATTATGTAGTTTTTAGAAATGGCATTTGACGTGTAGATTACTCCTTATGTTTGAAAACATAATAATAATACATTTCATTTGTATAGCACGCTTTAAGAACAACATCATCTCAAGGCAGAGATGGAGTACTCGAGTCCTGGACTCGGACTCGAGTGCCGATTTTCGGGACTCGTGACTCGACTCGGACTCGCGCACTGATTGACGCGACTCGGACTCGTGAATTCTCGTATACGCTGACTTGGACTCGGACTCGTGAATTTTTCTCCCCACGATGATTCGGACTCGACTTGTACATTGACGTTCTGACTTGGACTCGGACTTGAGCAAGTTTTCTCTGGAGTCTGATGTCCTCTATCCTGGCGTGTGCACCTGTGAGGCGAGTTCAAGTACTGGGCCCCGCTATTCCAGTCTAGAGATGCCTGGAGACACACCCCGCATTGTGCTGTATGCTTTCACACATTCTGCTTCCACATTGGAAAAGAGCAGCGCAAAATGCTCGTTATGTGGAAACAAGATTGAAGAGAAGGCTCCGTCACACATTCCTCTAAGGATCCAGTTCAGACATATCTAGGCTGTCTTGAACACTATCATCAGAGTAACGTGATCTAATCAATAAATAAAGATTCAGCCGATAACACGAAAGCACATGGCTACTTAACTTTGCATGCTAAGTAGCCATGTGCTTTCTGGGGCTAAATCTTTATCAGTAAACTGATTTAACCGTAAAAGTTCCTTCAAAATAAGAGTCCCGATCTTATTACTATCAAAATAAAAGTGCAAAACGAAAACGTTACCATAGAAAAATATTGGCATACAAATATAATCACTTCTCTAAAAGGTAACTCATTTTAAATATAGTTAGACATATTAAACTCATTTACAATAATAATATTAGTAATAAGCTTTATATTTGTATAGCACCGATAGCACAAGAATTGTAGCCAAACTCGCTTCACAGCAGTTCAATCGACAGATTAGTATAACATGACAGGATAAAAGCAATGTAGAGGAGCAGCTACATTTCAACACATAATATCCACGAAGGTTAATACATGAAGACTTGGACTCGGACTTGACTTGGACGGTTCTTAGGTGACTCGGACTTGGACTCGGACTCGAACTCGGACTCGAACATAGGTAATGATGACTCGAACATGACTTGGACTCTTCTTAGGTGACTCGGACTTGGCCTCAGGTAATGGTGACTCGGACTCGACTTGGACACTCCTTAGGTGACTCGGACTTGGACTCGAAGAGTGGTGACTTGACTACAACACTGTCTCAAGGTGCTTCACAATGCTATAATAATAAAACAAATAAAATACAAAGTTATCTAAGCAGCATATTGAATAAAATATGGCAACATGTTCCTACTCCTCCTTTAGTGTGTGCAGAACTTGCATTAAATTCATTAATTTCACAACAACATCTAATGTAGCTCCATACTGCGTCTGCACACGTCACGCACAAAGTTGTTTTACATGCACTACGACACATTGTTGTTCACACGTACTGAATGTCAGACTCAGTGCAAACATAAAATATTTATAGACTGAACTCCTTGTGTTACAGAAAACACTTTTGCAGACTTATATGAATATTCTGGTCTGTGTGGCTTTAACACTGCACTTATGATCATGTACATTTATACTATTACTTATTTATACTCATGCATGTAACACACTTTATCATAGGTCCCATATGTTATGTATATTTTACACATTACATTGTTATATGTTGTAGTATAATGTACATTGCTTTATATATTTTTTACTGTACATTTCAATATATGTATATTTTCTACTTTTTTAATGCTAATTTATTTCTATTGGAGATGTTTACATTTTGAATTGTTTATTTCTAATTTCTCTAATGCACAATGCCTTGTCTTTTTTAGAACCAGATTTACCTCAAGGAGTTAAGTGACGTATTTTAATTGGACATTTTGACATTGAAATGCACAAACCTTTAGTGATTCAGCCTCTTCACACACAGGAGACACGACAGGTGTTTCTGTCCTCACAACACTGACCAACAGCAGCAGCCTCATTTAGACATTCAAGTGAGTTTAAAGTGGCCTGGTGTCACATAACTAAAGTGGGTGGAAATGCAGTTATTTCATCCATGTGACGGAGATGCACATGTGAGTTCCTGCACACCCACACAGGTGTTTTCTATTGTGGCGTATTTGACCTCTCCTCAGGTGGAAGTCGCAAATAAGTCCTAAGAAGAGACCTGATCATGGAAAGCAGGGGTGTCAAACTCAAGGCCCGGGGGCCAAGTCCGGCCCGCGACTTCATTTTATGTGGCCCCACAAGAGCTTGCAAAGAATATAATATGTTTATTATACGGTTACATGCTACTTTACAGAAGCACGTTGCCCATAAACTACATGTCCCACAATGCATCTCAAATTTGACTTTTTCTCAGAATTTGACTTTTTTTGTCAAAATATGCCTTTTTTCTTAGAATTAGCCTTTTTCTTATAGATTTTTTTTTCAAAATGTCACTTCTTCTTTTTTTCAGAATATGGCTTTTTAAAAAAAATCTTATTGTGACATTCTCACTGAAGAGACTTGCAATTATTTGCCCTAGACTTCTGCTTTCAGACGTAGTTAATTATGAAGTTATTACCCTATCCGATGATAATCCAATGCAGACGGAATGATGTAATATAATACGTTATTTCATATATTTAATATTTATATATGTCTTTTTATATAGTCTTAAAGTTACAACCGGCCCTTTGAGTGCAACCATAATGCTGATGTGGCCCGCGATGAAATTGAGTTTGACACCCCTGATGTAAAGGAAGTTAAAATACCTGTTAAAAAATAAGCTTTAAAGATTATTTCTGCTTTATAGGACTAAACCCAGCGACACGCCTTCTTTACTTTGGTCAGAGTTCAATCTGATTGGAGTCTGACACGTGTTTGGCTCTCCATCGTCCACTTTTTCTAAATGTATAACTAAGAGAAGTAACACTGTGAATATTGGATGCTGTTTGTTAGCATGCTAGCTCCCCTGCTTGTGGCAGTACATTTTATTAGCATTTGTCCTATCGCATTTAACCTCGTCTCCAACAACAACAAGCAGAAAAGCCCAGAGGATGAGATTTATTTTTACACTTCTGCCCCGTTTCAAATGGTGACAAGGCTGTGACGGGTGACAGACTGGACTCAGTGTGTGTGCGTGCGTGTGTGTGTGTGTGTGTGTGTGTGTGTGTGTGTGTGTGGCTTGGCACCAGGGGTTTAAGTTATCCCCAAATGTCACGTCTCACGTACACAGACACACACACACACCCGGAGGCTGAAGCACCGGTCGTGACGTCTGGGTTTTTCTGTGAGCACACACACTCTTAATGTGAGGAAAAATAGATCAAGCATGGCCGTCTCCAGATTACACAAGAGGCTTGATAAATGCTTAACTAGCCTGTAGCACTTGGCATAAAAACCCTTATTGCGTAAGAAGCTCAGAGGCTGGATGCAGGTCAGAGGGAGGAAGGTTACAGCGACGCTCGTTTAGATCTGTCTTTGTGAAGCTGCGATCTCCTGCTTTGTAGTGTATTGCCAGAACGTGAACAAGGAGATGTTGAATACCCCAAAGTGTTATGATAGAAATGTATAGTACGGGTACCCAGCACATAGAAACTGCTGGATGCTAACTGGCATATGTTGGCTAATTTGCACAATTAGCATTAATAAGCATTATAGTCCATGCAGACAATGTAGTTAGAAAAAACCTTGGAGTGTTTTTCGAGGGGTTTATTAGAGATGTTGAATCCATTTTTAACATTTTCAGGATCAAACATGGCAGTTTTAACCAGAATATCCATTTTTGTACTCCCAGTGGACAGATTTTGACGAGTTTTGGGTCCATTTTGAAGTTTTAAAGGACTCTGGATCATTGGATAAGACAGGCAGCTTCTATCTTCAGGTTTACTTCGAAATGCAAGTTAGCATATGGTAGCTTTTATGTGCTTCCTATACATTTCTATCATAAAACTTTGGTGTACTCAATATTTCCATGGGTTCACAATATGAGCTGGCAAACAGACTATTATGTTTGCCCTTGGATGATTTGGTCGAAGACACACAAGGACCGTTAGATCAAAACAGCTTTTTAAATAAAGTTATTCAAAATAAAATCTGAGTTAAAATGATCATCATTTTTAAGGTAAATGTACAAATGAACATCAGCTCAAGGCCCTAAAATGGATATCTCTGCAGGAGAAAAGATGCCCTGCTACTGCTACAGCAAACAGTTGTGTCAAGAAGAACAGACTCCGACTGACTTGATGAGATAGAAAAACAAAACCATATTGCATAAAGAGGCTGCATACAAATGATATCTCTCTCTCTCTCTCTCTCTCTCTCTCTCTCTCTCTGCAGGCAGTTTTGATGGAGTTTAAAATAGCATCACGATGATATGAGAGCCTCTAACAGAGCTGTTTTGTTGTGTTTCTGCTGCTGTGTAATCCTCTTCACCTCACAGGTTAGCACAGTTAGCGTTAGCATCATCCCTACTACACTCACAGGTTAGCATTAGCATCATCCCTGCTACACACTCACAGGTTAGCGTTAGCATCATCCCTACTACACTCACAGGTTAGCACAGGTTAGCAGTTAGCATCATCCCTGCTACACACTCACAGGTTAGCACAGGTTAGCGTTAGCATCATCCCTGCTACACTCACAGGTTAGCACAGCTAGCGTTAGCATCATCCCTGCTCAACCCAGTCTCACGCATTTCGTGTTCACAACACGATTTTTAATCTATTGATTCGTGTTCACCAACACGATTTGCCCCTTTTTTTCGTGTTGCACAGCACGATTTTAAAAGCAATGTATTTATACTGCCTGCAGCACGTCTTTTTCTCCGGTCGGGTCGTGGGAGACCGGAAGCTGTGTGGTTCATACAAATATGTTCTTACTCAATATCAAGCCACAATTATTAAGCCATGCTACACTCACAGCAATCGGAGACACAAGCTGAGGAGAAATACGCTGAAAATATTAGAAAATTACCATCAGAAATATCAAGAAAGGATTTAAATCTGTGTAAATATTTGTTTTCCTTTTTAAAGATGAGCCTGGTCATTAAAGACACGTCCAATCTGCATCCAATTAGATGAGATATCATGATTAAATACATTTTACTTTACTTGTGTTTTATTTCTACTCCACAATATTGCCAAGAAAGACAATCTTGTCATTCATTTACATTTATACAACACTTAAAATTACTTTACACATAAAAACAGTTCTACTCATTAAACTTTGACAAACATCAAGGTTAAAATGTTTGTACCATAGAGGCTTGTACATGAGATAAAACAGGATAATATAATATTCTTTAAATATAAAATACTTCGAAAGAGACATTTTCAGAACTTCATGTTACTGAAATGGGCCATTAGCGGAAATTCTACTTAATTTATTTACATTTTGTTGCTAGTATTTGCAATTGCACACAGACTTTATCCATATTTGTACATATGTAAACAGCTTGCCTTACACAATTGTATTAATGTTGACATTTTTATTATGTACTGTTACTTACATTTGTATCAATCCTTGTGTTTCAATCATATTCCTTTTGCTGCTTAAACACCTGAATTGTCCTACAGGGATCAATAAAGGTTTATTATCTTATTTTAATACTTTTGTACTTTTACTAACATGTTGAACTAAGTATGTTTCTTGTAGTGGAGAAGTTTAAGACAATAGCATTTCAAATTTCATTTAAATACTGGACTACTTTATCTAACTCTTGCAGAAAGACAAATTGCTTATTACCAACTTACACATTATTTATCACTTGTACTGCATATAGACTCTTATGGCACTATTCTATTCTATTTTATTGTATTTTCTTGCACTATTTTATCTGTTTTATTGTGTTGCACTGTTGGAGGAGTGACCTAAGATTTTAATTGACATAACTACACAGCAGCTATGTACAAATGAAAGCCTTGAAATCTTAAAATCTTATAACACACTGTTGGTTTGAAGAACCAGGCGAAACAAAACCCATTTTAAATCTGGATTTTCCTCCGTCTTTCTCCAAAAGCAGAGTTTCAGTGAAGCCTGGTTGAAGCCGGAAGTCATTTTTTGAATCCACCTCCATGCATTATTCAGTCTGTTCCTGTGCCATGGCCTATTTACAGAGCCCAGAATCCATTACGAGAGAACACGCTGCCGTGCCAAGGCTCCTCTATAAGCTGCTTCACAGGCACATGAATACATTCAAAACCTCCGAAACAATACCCTCAGCAGCTGGGCTTTTATTAACCGGCTGTGGCTAATTCCTGGATCAAGTCATCTTACTGTCAATAAGAATTATGAAGCAAAACAAACAGACACACTTTCTACTTCTTACATTTTGAACACAAATACCTGTACTTTCTACTTCTTACATGTTGAACCCAAATACCTGTACTTTCTACTTCTCACATGTTGAACTCAAATACCTGTACTTTCTACTTCTCACATGTTGAACTCAAATACCTGTACTTTCTACTTCTCACATGTTGAACTCAAATACCTGTACTTTCTACTTCTCACATGTTGAACTCAAATACCTGTACTTTCTACTTCTTACATGTTGAACTCAAATACCTGTACTTTCTACTTCTTACATGTTGAACACAAATACCTGTACTTTCTACTTCTCTCATGTTGAACTCAAATACTTGTACTTTCTACTTCTCTCATTTCCAAACAGCTGGTTCCTTTAGTCTGAATGTGTGTTGGTGCGTGGTCATTATTCTTTAGAGTCACTGCGTGCCTATTGGTTTGAACACGATCCGTGTATCCATCACTTCCTGGTCTTCTCTAAAGAAGAGGGACCAATGGAAACGTTGTCATGTTGCCGTTGTTCAGCATGGAAACATTCATTAGCCAACAATGACATTATTGTTCTATTGATATAAAGGGAGGTCAGGTACTCTTTAAAACAGCTGCTAGCTATGGGTACTTTTTACTGAAGTACACTTCAAAGCCTCTTTACTTTGACTTGAGTAAAGAAGTTTAGTCAGTACTTCTACGAGTATTTTTAAACACGAGTATCTGTACTTCTACTTGAGTAAAGGATGTGTCAGAGACATTGTGAACTTAATGGCACCAGCTGTACTTAAATTGTCTGTAATATAATAGTTGTTGTGATGAATGTGCTTGTATTTAAACTTTAAGGATCTTTTCTTTCATCTGTTTTATAAGTGTAAGTGTGACGGACACCAAGACATGTTTGTTGATTGTTATGTGTGTCTTTTACCGTCCCTCTTGAGCACAGGGTTGCACTCCGAAATGCAGACAAAACGGTGGTGTATTCCTGTAGTGTATGTTTTAAATATTCATCAGGAGAAATGTAGACAGCAGCAACATTTAGCCTCAAAGGACTACTGTTTCTAACAATACATGCATGCTACATTAGGTCGTGAAAAAACTCCATGGACATAATTAGCTCCTTTAGTTGTATCGCACAAGTTTTAAAGCTCTTTTAAAAATAGCCACCTTGGTCGATTTACTGTTAATATCGGATTGTATTACGATGTGACTATCTGTGATGAAGGCTTCCCAACATTTTGCTTGTTGATAATGTTGATGTTCTGCCTGAAATTAATAACAACAAAAAATGTAACGGCGGTTGTACGATGCGTGATGTGGCATAATTACGCTAGCTAGCATCGCTTTGGACTTTTTTCTTGTTAAAACAGTTTGTGGAGCTTTTCAAACTTGGTACCTGGAGGTGAATTGAACTGCAACATTGCAACATTGACTGTGAGGGAGCGTCAGGCCTCTGAGGAGACGAGCTGCTAATCCTCAGGTTCAAAGAGAAGCGCCACGTCGGCGGGTTTCTGCAGAGCGGGGTCATTGTTCAACGGCGTTTTACAGGATCCGGCCTTCAGATATTCTTTACGCTTCACCCAGAGCCTCTGCTGCTCCAGGGAGAGTCAGGGAAACTGGATGAAATACTACATACAAAGGACAAAAGAAGATGTGAATGAAAACGCGGCTGCAATGCTTTAAAAATACTTGAAAAATCCACATTTTGGAGAAAATTATGTTATGTCAGTTATTTTATTTAAATTTCAAGTAGATTATTGTTCTTAAAGTTTGATGTTTATGGAATGGAAACAACTTGAATATAAAAGCTATGTTTTTATTTAATTGCACAGGAGAGAGTCTGTCATAAGTGGATGGAATAAAAGTGAATAAACAATGGAGATATTTATAATATACAGTTGTTTATAGCCCTCTTTGTACAGGTTTCTCACCCTGAATATCTGACTGCTTCTACAAATAGACGAGTGACACATCAGTGAGAGAGACAATAACATTTCATCTGTTTTTATTTCAAAGGTCTTCTCGTCTGTTTTTAAGCCTTTTCATCATTTCACCTGATAGTGAGTCAGAAAAGCAAAAATAGGATTGTTTCGACCCTCAAAGGAAAGTTAAATGCTCACTCTTTTCCAGCATCGTGTTTTAAACTGAAGTGTTTACTCAAGTACTGTACACCGAGCAAGCATTTGACACTGTCGATCACCACATTCTGTCTGATGTCTCGTTTAGGTCATAACGCCATTTGCTGGTTTCAGAGTTATCTAACCGACCGTACTCAATGCGTCAGCTTGGGTAGGACTGTCTCTGACCCTGTCACCTCGGAGAAGGGAGTTCCACAGGGCTCTATTTTGGGGCCCTTGCTCTTTTTTATTATATGTAAACAATATTTGTAATCAGATAATTGGATGACCATTTTAGTTTCACTTAATTTCACTGTAAATAGCATGAAATTATGAGCTGTTTTGTTTTGTTTTAATTTTGTTGTATGTTTATGTATGTTTTGAGTGTGTGAGGACCCCAGGAAGAATAGCCAATGCTCATGCTAGTGCTAATGGGGATCCTAATAAAGACATAAAGACATAAGATGCAATTTTCTACCTATCATATGTATGCTGATGACACTATTGTATACTCATGTGCTCCTTCTCTGGATATGGCTGTTTCCAATCTGACTTTATCACGCTGCAGCATGCGCTTCTTGATTCCAAACTGCTATTGAACAGTAAGAAAACCAAAGCAATGCTCTTTGCTCCCAAGTCAGCGTCCTCTTGCCTCTCCATTGACACCCTTGATGGCGTCTCTGTTGAGTTTGTCGACACATACAAATATCTGGGCTTTTGGTTGGACAGAAATCTGAACTTCAAACACCACATTGAAGTTCTAACTAAGACATTGAAATTCACTCTTGGCTTCCTTTACAGACTTAAATGTTGTTTTTCAACTTCTTCCCGTAAAAGGTTGGTCTCTGGCTTATTCCTGTCCCAGCTGGACTACGGTGATACAATCTATAGATTGCCTGTCCACTGTTTGGCCCAACTTGACCCACTCTACCATGCTGCACTGCGTTACATATCAAATGCACCCTATGCACCCAGTACTTGAGTTAATTCACTTTATTTCATTCACCCCTGGGGTTTGGGTTTATTGTTGCTCATTTCTGAGCGTGTAGATGGTGGAGAAAACACAAAGAAGCTAGGCATAAAAAGCAAAACAAAAGCTTATTAACTAAAGCATATCAGAAACACTAAAACAGAGCAAGGTAATAACCCAAAAAGAAGGAAAACAGCAAACCAGGAACAAACTGGGATAAATCCAGGATCATGACCAACAACACCAGGGGGTGAAAAGATGAAAATATGGGCTCAGGAACTACAACAAACCAATATACGACGAACCGACAGAGAACATTATGGATATTTAGACACAGGACTAATCAATGTGACAAAACACAGCTGAAAAAGGGAAGTAACAACACAGATGGATGGATCGGATCGGGGCGAGGCATCACAAAAAGCAGGAAGAAACAGAAACAGGAAGTAAAACAAGACAACAAATAAGAAAAAAACACATTTCAGAATAAAACAGGAAACACAAAAACCCTGAACATCAGCAGGAGAGGACTCTTTAAAGTAGAGACACTACATACTGATATACACCTGAACATCAGCAGGAGAGGACTCTTTAAAGTAGAGACACTACATGCTGATATACACCTGAACATCAGCAGGAGAGGACTCTTTAAAGTAGAGACACTACATACTGATATACACCTGAACATCAGCAGGAGAGGACTCTTTAAAGTAGATACACTACATACTGATATACACCTGAACATCAGCAGGAGAGGACTCTTTAAAGTAGAGACACTACATACTGATATACACCTGAACATCAGCAGGAGAGGACTCTTTAAAGTAGAGACACTACATACTGATATACACCTGAACATCAGCAGGAGAGGACTCTTTAAAGTAGAGACACTACATACTGATATACACCTGAACATCAGCAGGAGAGGACTCTTTAAAGTACATACTGATATACACCTGAACAGAATGTCTCTTCTCTTGATTTAAACATTTAGTTCATCCGGATGCTGAATGGGCGGGATGCCACTGTTGCTAGGATACATCACCCTGATGGCAGCAGGAGGGAGTAAAGCAGGATGGAGGGAGCAAGAGTATTGGAAGAGGGGAGGATGAAGGAAAGAGGAAAGGAAGAAGAGAGAGAGAACGAGGGAGGGGGGACACAATACAAATAAATAATAAATAAATACAAATATGCAATTTATGAAAACAGTCAATAAACACAGGACTGTATAAGAATAATGAATACATAAATGACAATTACATACAAATATAAAAAATAATATAATAATACATTTAAAAAAAGATATCTTTACAATAAATACATATAAATTAGGTATTATTAAACAAATAATATATGATTAAATTATAATTAAAAGTCCAGTAGACCTGAGGGTTCTATGGGGTTCATATCTATCAAACACCTAGACCCAACTAACCCAACTCCATTTAAAATCTATCAAAGTGAAGGACCCCCCCCCTCTCTCTCTGGGTTAGCAGCCATGCGATGAGGTACTATATAATATAATGCGCAGTGCTTGCAGTGCAGGAAGTGCTGGCTCAGCGCTTGTTTACACCCTCTGAATGACGAGGATAAAAGAAGTGCTGCTGCGAGCCGCTCCCTTTCACACGGGATTAGAGGAGCTTTAAGCCCACTCCTCTTTCATTATGATTCCTGTTTTAAAGTCCAACACACACACAGTGAGGCTGAAAGCAGCTCCGACTGAATGTCCCACGTCATGCTTTTCCGGTTATCACCCGTCCCCTCGTGTTGTGAAGGTGTTTCTGCATGTAGACGGTCTGCAGTCACGAACCCTCAAAGTGCACCCTGTAGCGAGTAAAGCTCTGACTCAGAGAAGCCCTGTCTGCGGCCCCAGAACGCCTCGCTGGACATTCCTCTCTTCTTTCTCAACATCAAGCCACACTTATTGTTTTTACTTCGGCTGTGAGTGTGTGTGTGCTCAGGATGAGTTTCGCTTGTTCTCGCTGTATCGCCGACCCGGAAACCTGTCCGCTCCTCGCAGCAACGAGCCTCGCAACGTCCCGACCAATCAGAGCACAGTGGGCTCACAGGGAGGGGGGGGGGGGGGGGGGGGGGGGGCAGGAGCTCCACCAAGCCGTTTAGGACAGAGAGTGAATACACAGACTTTACAGAGATGCTGTGAGAAACCAATGTGATTTTGGAACATTGAACAATATAAATCTATTCTAGTCGACCTCAACAATGGAAATATGATCAGTAGAAATGGCCATGGCACGGGACGGACTTTAACATCTGGGCGGGGAGAAATGTGATCTGTTATTATTACCTGTTTTTTGATTATTTGATTTATTTCAAAAAACAATAATGAAATGAAACATGAGAATTATCCCACTATACAAACTTAAGCAGTGTCAAATTGATAAACTAAAATATGACTGACTTGTAAATTATATATAAACAAATGATCGACTTTACACACCCGAAAACCTGTAATCTGAGTATTACAATATAAAAGTAATGTTACCTCATTTTCTCTCAGTGCTAAAGCAAAGGTGGTATTTTATATTTGAGCAGATCAGGTTTAAAACATTAAAAGTAGCCTGGCCTATTGTAGTCTGATTTCTTTCTGTTATGTTACCCCAATATCAAATGCAATGCAAATACATGTATATACTGTAGGCAAGGCATTCAGAATAGTCTAATTGATAAGTTAATTGCATGAAGCAAATATGTTCGTCCAATAAATGAAATCTCCACTGCTTTCAAAATAGAAGATATTAAAAACAAATTCAGACAGTTTCCTCAATTCCCACCCAATGAAAGCTTAATCCAAACTAGAACCCTTAATGATGATAAAGTATAGGCGTTTCATTGCATGTGCCTTGTAATATATATATTATAATATGTGTAATATATCGTTCTTTATTTAAAATGTATCCTGCTAATAATCCCCATTTATTTTAAATACACCAGAATTTTTTTTTACGGGATTACAGTTCCCTTCTTTTTGTACCCTAATTATCCCGTTACATGTAATAATAATAATAATAATAATAATAATAATAATTCATTTATTTTATATAGGCGTCTTTCAAAGCTCTCAAGGTCGCCGTACAAACACATACAAAACAATCCGTCACTACTTAAAGGTGGGGTAGGTAAGTTTGAGAAACCGGCTCGAGATACACTTGTTGCTATATTCCATGGAATGCTCTAAACATCCCGATAGCAATGAATATCTGAAGTGCTTTGACAACAAATCCATACAAAAATGTCATCTGTAGAAGCTGTAATACTGTAAAAAGTACAACCAATCGGATTGGATGGCCTACCTGCCTGTCAGCCTTCCATCGGGGCACAAACTTATCTCGTGCCCTCATTGGTCATGTGCGCGTTCGTGTGTTGGGGGAGGGGCTCTGTGAGGAAGTGGCAGATTTCTTCCAGCTGTGTATTTTCATATTCTAGCGATCTCGAGCCGGTTTCTCAAATTTACCTACCCCCCTTTAAATCTGCTCTAAACATCTGGGTCACACGTGTAATTCAGGCAGCGGTAGAAAAATACTGAAATTAGAAATACTGAAGTCTTAAAATATTCCATTACAATTGCAGATCTTTTTACTGTGATATTTAATATATTATATCATTAAAAAGCACATTTTAATGGTGTATTTTGGCGAGAGCATATTTCAATCCCTCTCCCTCTCTCCGTCTCTCCATTTGAAAGCACGTCTTGGATGGAGATGTGTTTTTTCCTCGGGTTCACGTTGCAGAGCTGCAGCTATTTTTAGAAATAAGTAATTGCTTTGGGGAACCCCTACAATCTCCCTTTCCTCCGCACACACACTCTCACACACACGCCTTACAATGTGCTGCTGCTCAGGGAAATCCTGTTGTGCTATCGTCATGCTCTGCGGGTAAAATGTGCTTTAACTCGCAGTAGAGGCAGAATCCTGGAAAGCAGCTTTATCTCCTGGAAAGCAGAAGAAGACACAGCAGGTACCGTCGCTCTGTAGAAACACACACTGCCTGAGGAGTGTGTGTGTGTGTGTGTGTGTGTGTGTGTGTGTGTGTGTGTTCACAGCCACAGATGATGTTCGTCCTGTAAATGTGACACGAGGAGCTCAGACATGACCTTCACGTCAGCCGCATCTCAAACTGAATTAGACTGAAATATATAATTAACGTCCATCATTTAATCCAAACAGGCATCTGACAGAATGACAGATCATCAGACAGCAGAGTGATGTCTCTACTTTAAAGAGTCCTCTCCTGCTGATGTTCAGGTGTATATCAGTATGTAGTGTCTCTACTTTAAAGAGTCCTCTCCTGCTGATGTTCAGGTGTATGTCAGTGTGTAGTGTCTCTACTTTAAAGAGTCCTCTCCTGCTGATGTTCAGGTGTATATCAGTGTGTAGTGTCTCCACTTTAAAGAGTCCTCTCCTGCTGATGTTCAGGTGTATATCAGTATGTAGTGTCTCTACTTTAAAGAGTCCTCTCCTGCTGATGTTCAGGTGTATGTCAGTGTGTAGTGTCTCTACTTTAAAGAGTCCTCTCCTGCTGATGTTCAGGTGTATATCAGTGTGTAGTGTCTCCACTTTAAAGAGTCCTCTCCTGCTGATGTTCAGGTGTATATCAGTATGTAGTGTCTCTACTTTAAAGAGTCCTCTCCTGCTGATGTTCAGGTGTATATCAGTGTGTAGTGTCTCCACTTTAAAGAGTCCTCTCCTGCTGACGTTCAGGTGTATATCAGTATGTAGTGTCTCTACTTTAAAGAGTCCTCTCCTGCTGATGTTCAGGTGTATATCAGTATGTAGTGTCTCTACTTTAAAGAGTCCTCTCCTGCTGATGTTCAGGTGTATATCAGTATGTAGTGTCTCTACTTTAAAGAGTCCTCTCCTGCTGATGTTCAGGTGTATATCAGTGTGTAGTGTCTCTTCTTTAAAGAGTCCTCTCCTGCTGATGTTCAGGTGTATATCAGTATGTAGTGTCTCTACTTTAAAGAGTCCTCTCCAGCTGATGTTCAGGTGTATATCAGTCTGTAGTGTCTCTACTTTAAAGAGTCCTCTCCTGCTGATGTTCAGGTGTATATCAGTATGTAGTGTCTCTACTTTAAAGAGTCCTCTCCTGCTGATGTTCAGGTGTATATCAGTATGTAGTGTCTCTACTTTAAAGAGTCCTCTCCTGCTGATGTTCAGATATATATCAGTATGTAGTGTCTCTACTTTAAAGAGTCCTCTCCTGCTGATGTTCAGGTGTATATCAGTATGTAGTGTCTCTACTTTAAAGAGTTCTCTCCTGCTGATGTTCAGGTGTATATCAGTATGTAGTGTCTCTACTTTAAAGAGTTCTCTCCTGCTGATGTTCAGGTGTATATCAGTATGTAGTGTCTCTACTTTAAAGAGTCCTCTCCTCTCAGCGTGGGGATCATATCAGATGTTTTGTTATCTGAGATGGACAGGAAGTACCGTTCTGTTCTCCTTGGTCATCGTCCTTGGCTGAAGGAACGACAATAACACAATGCCTGGTTTCCTTGCAGCAGTTTCCCTTTTTTGCACAACAGGGATGCAAACTCATCAGGCATGGAAAAGGTGACAAGGATCCGAGCCCCCCGACCCCACAGAATATCGGCTTTAAAATGAGGAATAACAGATGATGTTAGCAGTCAGAACAACTAAAGCAGCCGTTAATAATAACAGAAACGTTAAAGAGTCACATCTAATAGAAATATATGAAAGCATTTATTTTAATTGTGTAGCAGTCAGTTTATAATTTTGGCAGCACTGTTGAGCATTTTGAAAATGTATTTTCATGGCTCTGTGCAAGGCTGAGTCTTTCGATCTGTATAGCCAGTGGTGTAAAGTACAATTCATAAACTCAAGTACTATACTTGGGTACAATTTTGAGATACTTGTTGTACTTTATTTAAGTATTTCAATGTTTTGCTACTTTGTTCTTCTTCTCCTCTACAGTTCAGAGATACATGGTATTTAATCCATTTAGTTACTTCACAGATGAATGATGTGAAATATAACCAAGTGTTAAATCAGACTTTAGTTCCACCTGGAGTGAATCCACCAGCTACCCTGCAGTCTACAAAGTACTTCAGACTAGCTGCTCCTTCACCAGCTACCCTGCAGTCTACAAAGTACTTCAGACTAGCTGCTCCTTCACCAGCTTTGAGGACACTTTCATGATCAATCATTATAAAACACATCATATATATTATTCTGAAATGGACCGATCTGCACAACGACTACTTTTACTGTCTTTCACTATATTTAGATGAGAATACTTTTCTACTTTCACTTGAGGAACATTTTGAATGCAAGACTTTTACTGTGACAGAGTATTCCTACACTCTGGTACTTCTACTTTTACTCAAGTACAAGACCTGAGTACTTCTACTTTTACTCAAGTACAAGATCTGAGTACTTCTACTTTTATTCAAGTATAAGATCTGAGTACTTCTACTCTTACTCAAGTACAATATCTGAGTACTTCTACTTTTACTCAAGTACAAGATCTGAGTACTTCTACTTTTATTCAAGTACAAGATCTGAGTACTTCTACTTTCACTCAAGCACAAGATCTGAGTACTTCTACTTTTACTCAAGTACAATATCTGAGTACTTCTACTTTTACTCTAGTACAAGATCTGAGTACTTCTACTTTTACTCTAGTACAAGATCTGAGTACTTCTACTTTTAATCAAGTAGAAGATCTGAGTACTTTTACTCAAGTACAAGATCTGAGTACTTCTACTTTTACTCTAGTACAAGATCTGAGTACTTCTACTTTTACACAAGTACAAGATCTGAGTACTTCTACTTTTACTCAAGTACAAGATCTGAGTACTTCTACTTTTACTCTAGTACAAGATCTGAGTACTTCTACTTTTAATCAAGTAGAAGATCTGAGTACTTTTACTCTAGTACAAGATCTGAGTACTTCTACTTTTACTCTAGTACAAGATCTGAGTACTTCTACTTTTACACAAGTACAAGATCTGAGTACTTCTACTTTTACTCAAGTACAAGATCTATACCACCTCCGTTTATCGCCTATGAAAAAAAACTATTAGAAAACGAAGGCTAAAGCTAACGTTAGCAGATAGTGACAAAGTATGCTAGCTAGTTCAACGATAATATTGCGACAGAAAAACTTCTCAGTGCACATCAGGCTCTGCGCTCCGACAGGGAGCTCTGCTCTGAACACCTGAACGGCCCGTTCTAACAGCTGTTCCCCAGCGGTCTGTCTGTGCCGCAGTGACTCCGGACCACAGTTAATATTAACGAACGCACCCGTAGGTAATGTAGCTGCTGAAGCTAGACCATCATCGCGGAGCAGCAGAGCCTTATTATACATCCATGAGCAGGCAGGAAGACTCGAGCACACAGCTCGCGCTTCATAATATATAAAAAAAGAACACCATGCGTGTCATGATGGCACATAACAGCTCGCGGCTGCTCCGTGTCCCAGACCCCCCCCCCCCATACCCCAAACATATTTTTATTGCAGATCTACATGAATCACACACACGACCTATTTTGGGTTCAAAACGGCGAATTTCGCCGAAAGGTGACAAGTTTGCATCCCTGACAGGTAAAGATGTTCCTTTGTACAGTTTGAAGAGTACAGTGTTCTGCCTTACTCAAGGGCACTTCACAACTGACCCTTGAATATAGAACTGAGGTTTAGGATGTCAGAGTTTCAGGATGAAGTCGACTCCTCTTCACATCCGGCCGGAGTCTTTGTCGCCCTCTAGAGGACACTAAACAACATTATTTTAGAATAGAGAGGTTTAATCACTTGAAATGAAAATTAATTATTAGGGCCAATGTTTAATTAACACACATCCACTCTCACACTCAAATTGAGCCTTGAGAAAGAGCATGAATTGTTTTTGTCAAAAACAACCGTTAAACTAGACAATAAAAATAGATTAAATAAAAAAAATCTATAAAAAAAAAAAATCTTCAGTTAATATGAAAAGACGGGAACCAATTCAAAATCACCCCCACCACCACACACACGCACACGCACAGAGAGAAAGAGAGACAGACAGTGTGGTATCATTTGTTTTTATTCGGTGTTATGTTACATGTGACCATAAACCTACAGGAAGTTATAGTTGCCATGGAGATACAGGAAATATATTCACGTACTCGAATAGGAAAAAGTGTGTGTGTGTGTGGCAGTTGACATTGTGCACAAGTTGAGGACAGTCACTTGTGTGTGTGTGTCAAGTAATGGGGCGAGGGATAAAACCAACTGTGTGTTATTTTAAAATCAGCATTACAAAAACAAAACCAATCAATCTAACGCTTAAAACAAACAAACAAACAAACAAACAAACAAACACACAGGACATAGAAAAGAGGAATAAATAAAAATGCATTTTTTACAGAAACATCAGCAGAGATGTTTAATTCCCTCTGGATTTGGTGTGTGAGACTGAGGGAGTCTCTCTGCTGTGGCAGGGCTCAGCATCTGGAAGAAACCTATGGGAGAGTTTTTATTATTGTTGGGAGGGGTGGGGGGATCAATAACTGGGTGGTGGGGGGGGGGGTCAATAACTGGGTGGTCGGACTGGTTTATAAGGCGTCATATGGCACGTCCGCTAACAACTCTAGAGACTGAGGCCAACAGGAGCAGGGCCACAGGTGAACTATTCATTTACTTAAACATCTATTTGAGTTTCAGTCATTAAAAGTCAGAACTCAAATGCCTCAGTAGCTTAGCATAAAGACTCTGAATGGACCCTGATTCTGTCCGAAAGTAACAATATACACGACATTCAGAAACTCTCTGATTGAAGATATTTTGGAAATAAAGTTAATATTAAGCTAGAGACAGTAGTTGCTTAGTCACTTTCTTACTTTAAGTTAGATAGGAGGATGACACCTCTCTCTGTTTAGTAAATATGAAGCTAAAGACAGTAGCTGCTTAGCTTAGCAAACATATTCTAAACAGAGCCTGAGTCTGTATTAAAGTAATAAAATACACACAAGCTCTCGGATTGAACACTTTTGGAAAATACACCTACTTACTTCTTTGCTTTAAGTTAATATGAAGCCAGAGACGGTAGCTGCTTTTGGAAAATACACTTACTCTTAATAAGAGGATCACAGCCCTCTCTATACAGTCAAAATGAAGCTAAAGACATTAGCTGCTTAGCTTAGCATACACACTACAGAGCCTGGTTTTGTCCAAAGGTAACAACATCAATTAACGTTGCAAGGTTTCTGATTGAACACTTTTGGAAAATACACTAACTCACTTTCTTGCTGTAACTTAGATCCTGTAAGAAGAGGATGATACCCTTCTCTGTACAGTTAATATGAAGCTAAAGACAGTAGCCGCTTAGCTTAGCGCTTAGCACTTAGCAATAGCATAACGAATTTTAACTATTAACAGTTTACACTAACTTCACAAGCTTTCTATTGACAATATTTTTGACAGATTACATCAAAGAAATGTAATATGTAAGAGATTTTAACTGTCTACACTGCGTAGCAAGCTAGATGTGTCTATGTGCTACACTACGCTAAGCTAAGCTAAGCTAACTGGCTGCTCATCTCTCAACTCTTAGCAAGAAAGCAAATAAGCACACTTTTAGTTCTGTCTTAAACTCACTATCAGGTCAAAGAAAGCATATTTTAGACTTAATTTTGATGAGTCATTTTAAGAAAATAGTATTTTTTGATTTCTCTGTTAATGCTCACAACCTACTCAGAGCAGAAATGTTAATATGTCGAGTGATATAAAACTGAGAATAAAGTTATTGCAGTATGTTAAAAAAAATATCGATGTGAGTTTGAGTGATTTAAAGCCAGAATTCATTTTTTCACCTGTGGCCACGATCCTTTTCCACACTAGTCAGAGTCCCACCACCGCTGCTTTCATTCCAGATAGTTCCCATTATTCCAAATTCACCTTCGACACTTTGTTTGCTCCCCCCTCCACTAAACTCCCCTTTATATCCACCCCCTCCCCAGTCCGAGTCTAGAAGGCACTGGTTTTTATTAAACTTATTTCTCCACATTCTAACATCTGGATTTAAGATGAGCGATCGAGGCAATGAGGATACACAATAAAACACGTACAGATACACACGGGCCAGCCGGGTAACTTTCTATTTCCCAACGACGCTACCAGTCTTTCTTTGAGCCTGTGTTAGCGTTACAAAGATCTTTCAGTCTGCTGACAGTGGAGGATATCCGATGTTTAAACGTCCACAAGGCTAACATCCTGACAGTAGAGATATCACATGAATCAGATATTTTGGAATCGCCTCCAAAAAGTCGTTTTGGACTCTGACAGACTGTTCGATCTGTGGTGCCTTCGTCCATGAAAACAAATGGTCAGAATACAAGTTCGTTGGCAAGGAAGCAATATTTGTTTTCCTGCTTATATTGTAAAACTGATGAGTCAATAAAGATTGTACCTTTTGTAGAGCGGGACTTCTCCGCAGCTTCACAATACGATTTACTGCAATTTGGATATTGCAATAGTCCATATTGCAGTTTTGATAACATTTAGATTCATTGTGCAAGCCCTACTGCTAACGCTGAGGTGTTCATTTCCCCATAAGTCCACTGTGAGTTCAAAAGCTGCTTTCCCGTGAGTCTTTACTGTATATCAAACCCATGTTTCCAAAGAGGAAGGCGACCGATTAAAACTCCACTTAATCTCCAAAACGTCTTTTACTTTTTTCTCCCTCATGTCCATGTGTATCGAGCAGTGGACAGAAAGACACACAGGGTTAAAAAAGACTGGCTTGTGCACAAAGCGCGGGAGTGTCGGTGTGTCTCAGTGTTCGGTTGGATATTTACACAGTGAACGGGGTCGACGCCTACTCTACACACCGAGTTTGGCTGGTACTTGGCGTACGTCTGGAATGGTCTACTGTGGTGATAGTTAGAAAAACATCTACGTCCTCCTGCGACTAAGCAGCTCACTAAAGTGTCTATTCTATTAGCGTCTGAGGCGCGACAAGCACTGAAAGCAATGATATGGATTTGAGGGAAAGGGTTTTTCTGTCTCCCATGGCTTGGTCTGGAGTCGGTTTGTAGAACATCAGCTCGTCTTTACACCTTTCAGATTAGTTCTGTGTGGTTTCAAACCCGACATGTTGAGTTTCAAAGGACCTCGTAGGAAAATACTCACTTTCTTGCTGTACGTTAGACAAGAGGTTGATATGCCTCTCTGTACAGTAGATATGAAGCTAGCTGCTTAGCTTAGCATAAAGACTCCAAACCGAGCCTTGCTCAGCGCAAAGGAAACACCAACATAGCAAAGTCTCTAAAGAACACGTGTTTGAGGTGTAAGAGAGTTTACTTTTGAACAGCTGTTTTCAGTCTTTGTGCTAAGCTAAGCTAACTGGCTTTTCTCAACTCTCAGCAAATACGCACACTTTCATTTAGATGTCTTTATCTCACCATCAGGTCTAACAAAGCTTATTTTAGACGACTTGGTTCCAACAAATCAACCCCTCTTACCTCAAACTCGGGCAGTAGTCACTGTAACGCATGAAAAATCACAAAAATAATCTTTTGTTGACCCTCTGTCGACGCTCACAACCTCCTCAGAGCAGAGATGTTAAAATGTCAACTGATAAAAAACGATATTAACAACATGTCTGCCGTGCATTTCCGCATGAAGATAAAATACTGTACAATATGTCGTTAGCATGCGCTCGTCTTTACGCGCTACCTGCAATGACGCGGACTTTTTTCTTTGTATGCAAAAAGGTGAAGTTTTATAATACAGCGGAAATTATATCTTCTGTTCCTTTGAACAAATATGATGTGTTATTTATCGTCTTTGTCAACACGCCCCCAGCGGATAATAAAAAAATAAAAGTCACATAGATTGGACCACTTTGTTTCTCCCTTATCACTGCCGCGAGCAGACCGTTATTCCCACAGGACACACACAGCAAAGAAAAGAACAAACAAAAAACGGTTAAAAAAACATTAAAATGAAAGGAATCCGCGAGTCCTGGTTTTGAGTCCGTGTTAGAAGGTTCCCTAAATGAAATGTAAGTCACAGGATAGTGTCACTCAAACAACGAATAAGAGCTAAACATGGCTGCTGTCTTTGCCTCTACACTGAGACAAGTCAACGAGCTCCAGAGTGGCAGTAGAGACTTCATCCCCTCCTCTTCCTCTCGCTGCTCCTCCTCCTCCTCCTCCTCCTCTTCTTCACTTTGAAATCTGTGGATCTCCCCAGAGCTTTGGAATGGATTGGATAAAAATAAAAACAACTTTTAAAAAAAAGTCTCTGTGAAAGTCTCCACCTTTTTTCTGGACGTTTGGAGTAGGATTTGATAAAGAGCAAGATGTCAAAGTTCACATCTCTTAGTCCCCCACGATCAGTGTGTGTGTGTGTGTGTGTGTGTGTGTGTGTGTGTGTGCGTGTGTGTGTGTCTGCTACTTGAAGACATAGTTGATCAGGACCTGAAGGAGGATGAGGAAAACGATGATGACGTAGTCGCGCTGTTGGAGGAACGAAGCGCTCTCCACCCGGCCGGCTGCACGGCTCCGCAGCACGCTGATGTTCCTGCAGAAACACGGGAGTTATATCCAGTACACATACAGTACATATCCAGTTACATATATACAGTATATACACAGTACATATCCAGTATACATACAGTACATATCCAGTATATATACAGTTACATATATACAGTATATACACAGTACATATACAGTATATACACAGTTACATATCCAGTATATATACAGTACATATCCAGTATATATACAGTACATATCCAGTACACATACAGTACATATCCAGTATATACACAGTACATATCCAGTATATATACAGTACATATCCAGTACATATCCAGTATATATACAGTACATATACAGTATATATACAGTTACATATCCAGTATATTTCCAGTACATATCCAGTATATATACAGTACATATCCAGTACATATCCAGTATATATACAGTACATATCCAGTATATATACAGTACATATCCAGTACATATCCAGTATATATACAGTTACATATCCAGTATATATTCAGTTACATATCCAGTATATATACACAGTTACATATCCAGTATATATACAGTATATATACAGTACATACAGTATACAGTATATATAAAGTTACTTATCCAGTATATATACAGTATAGTACATATCTAGTATATATACAGTATATATACAGTTACATATCTAGTATATATACAGTTACATATCCAGTAGATATACAGTACATATCCAGTATATATACAGTTACATATCTAGTACATATACAGTATATATACAGTTACATATCCAGTATATATACAGTATATATACAGTTACATATCTAGTACATATACAGTATATATACAGTTACATATCCAGTATATATACAGTATATATACAGTTACTTATCCAGTATATATACAGTACATATACAGTATATATACAGTTACTTATCCAGTATATATACAGTACATATACAGTATATATACAGTACATATCCAGTATATATACAGTATATACAATACATATCCAGTATATATCCAGTATATATACAGTTATATATATTGTATATATACAGTTATATATACAGTATGTAAAGTTACATATACAGTATATATACAGTACATATATATACTGTATATATACAGTACATACACAGTACATATAAAGTATATATACAGTACATATAAAGTATATATACAGTACATATATACAGTACATATCCAGTTACATATACAGTACATATAAAGTATATATCCAGTATATATACAGTACATATATAAAGTACATACACAGCAGTGTTTCTCAAGCTTTCTATAACCATATAACAAATGACAGCCTAATAATGGCAGCTTAACGCGACCTTCTCTACATCGCCTCGTTCATTAAATCAACAACGCAAAGACAACTACAAGCATGTTGTGATTTAAAATGCTCAGGTTGTACACCTCATGAAATGTAAATTGCAGGTATTAGTCCGAGCCAACAGACCGCCACAGATCGTTTGCTAATGAGAGATATGCAAAGTGCACCGCATGTCGTACGACACAAACCTCCGCTGTGGATTTTCAAAATGCAATACAGTAAAACTCTGGTTTCAGGCCCAAATTGAACACTGACATACAGTATATATATATATATATATATATATATGCTCGTGGTCTCACCTGTTAATGTCCTCCTGCGTCTTCTTTATGGTTTCAATGGCACTTTGAAGTTCGCTGAGGTCCGCTCCCTTTTTCCTCAGTCGACTGTTATGCTTGCTTTTGTGTCCTGAAACAAAGTGTGTGTACGACATGTTGAATACCACACACAGAAAGCACGTTTTCATTCATTACACGGTGCCACGGTACAAAACAATCAGTTTTAAGAATATAAGATTTGAGTTTCTCCTTTCTTTTAAAAGTCCTGTAGTATTTTGGACTTTTTATTTAAGTTATCCAGAATATTTTATATTGTTTTGTTTATATTTGATATCATATTTTTCATTTTATTTGTAATTGTTCATTTTATTTTCCACTTTTTAAAGTATTTTAATGTCTGAAAACACAATAAAGTATCTTTCTATCATTTAGTTTTTAACCTAACCACCAGCAGGGGGCGCTGTTTACCAGCTCAGTGAGAGACAAGTTGTGCTTAGCAGAACGTTTTAAAGTCTTCTGTTACAAGATATGTGAATTGGTTTTGTTTTAATGCATGTTTGTACTTTTAAAATGTAGTAAATTGCTCCACACTAAACAAAGAGGGATATGTAGGCTTTACATTTTCGTATAAATGCAGAGGTGAAGTAGTGGAGTACAAATACTTCGTTACTGTACTTAAGTACATGTTTCTGGTATCAGTACTTTATTCCACTACTTATTTCAAACGACTTTTTACTTTCTACTTCTTACATGTTGAACTCAAATACCTGTACTTTCTACTTCTCACATGTTGAACACAAATACCTGTACTTTCTACTTCTCACATGTTGAACACAAATACCTGTACTTTCTACTTCTTACATGTTGAACACAAATACCTGTACTTTCTACTTCTTACATTTTGAACACAAATACCTGTACTTTCTACTTCTTACATGTTGAACTCAAATACCTGTACTTTCTACTTCTTACATGTTGAACTCAAATACCTGTACTTTCTACTTCTTACACGTTGAACTCAAATACCTGTACTTTCTACTTCTTACATGTTGAACTCAAATACCTGTACTTTCTACTTCTTACATGTTGAACTCAAATACCTGTACTTTCTACTTCTCACATGTTGAACACAAATACCTGTACTTTCTACTTCTTACATGTTGAACTCAAATACCTGTACTTTCTACTTCTCACATGTTGAACTCAAATACCTGTACTTTCTACTTCTCACATGTTGAACTCAAATACCTGTACTTTCTACTTCTTACACGTTGAACTCAAATACCTGTACTTTCTACTTCTTACATGTTGAACTCAAATACCTGTACTTTCTACTTCTTACATGTTGAACTCAAATACCTGTACTTTCTACTTCTCACATGTTGAACTCAAATACCTGTACTTTCTACTTCTTACATGTTGAACTCAAATACCTGTATTTTCTACTTCTTACATGTTGAACTCAAATACCTGTACTTTCTACTTCTTACATGTTGAACTCAAATACCTGTACTTTCTACTTCTTACACGTTGAACTCAAATACCTGTACTTTCTACTTCTTACATGTTGAACTCAAATACCTGTACTTTCTACTTCTTACACGTTGAAACTCAAATACCTGTACTTTCTACTTCTTACATGTTGAACTCAAATACCTGTACTTTCTACTTCTTACATGTTGAACTCAAATACCTGTACTTTCTACTTCTTACATGTGACTCAATACCTGTACTTCTACTTCTACATGTTGAACTCAAATACCTGTACTTTCTACTTCTCACATGTTGAACTCAAATACCTGTACTTTCTACTTCTTACATGTTGAACTCAAATACCTGTACTTTCTACTTCTCACATGTTGAACTCAAATACCTGTACTTTCTACTTCTTACATGTTGAACTCAAATACCTGTACTTTCTACTTCTTACATGTTGAACTCAAATACCTGTACTTTCTACTTCTCACATGTTGAACTCAAATACCTGTACTTTCTACTTCTTACATGTTGAACTCAAATACCTGTACTTTCTACTCCTTACATGTTGAACTCAAATACCTGTATTTTCTACTTCTTACATGTTGAACTCAAATACCTGTACTTTCTACTTCTTACATGTTGAACTCAAATACCTGTACTTTCTACTTCTTACACGTTGAACTCAAATACCTGTACTTTCTACTTCTTACATGTTGAACTCAAATACCTGTACTTTCTACTTCTTACATGTTGAACTCAAATACCTGTACTTTCTACTTCTTACATGTTGAACTCAAATACCTGTACTTTCTACTTCTTACATGTTGAACTCAAATACCTGTACTTTCTACTTCTTACATGTTGAACTCAAATACCTGTACTTTCTACTTCTTACATGTTGAACTCAAATACCTGTACTTTCTACTTCTTACATGTTGAACTCAAATACCTGTACTTTCTACTTCTTACATGTTGAACTCAAATACCTGTACTTTCTACTTCTCACATTTTCCAAACAGCTGGTTCCTTTAGTCCCTTTAATATAAAGGGAGGTCAGGTACTCTTTGAAGCAGCTGCTAGTTATGGGTACTTTTTACTGAAGTACATTTCAAAGCCTCTTTACTTTGACTTGAGTAAAGAAGTTTAGTCAGTACTTCTACTTTCAGTATTTTTAAACACGAGTATCTGTACTTCTACCTGAGTACAGGGTGTGTGTACTTTTGCCATCTCTGTGTAAATGTGTACGAAGACTCACGTTCGCTGCCAGACGAGTCCTGGCGGTCGGGTTCAGGAGAGGAACATCCGCTCTCCGGCTTCTTGGGTTTATCGCTCTTGTGTTTCCTCTTTGGCACCGTCACCTACACAACGATACACACAAAAACACACAAACAGGTCAAACACACAGGCCACACACACACAACAACCAAATATGAGACACACAGAAAACACATCGAAGCAACCGCACAAGGACAGGAAACACAAACAGAATTTTGCATACACAACAACACAACAAAAGGGTGTTTTGATGCAACAAAAAAACACTTTAACAGGAACATGCTGGTCGGCATTGGCGCACAAATGAAGGTGCAAGGCATGCTGGGACATCAGGGATCCGTTTAAATCATAACTCCTTCAGTTCAACAGGGTTACTCCAGCTCTTCTGCTTCTTAATGCTTTATTTTTTATTCGATGCAATTTGGAACATTTTGAAAGATTGCAGATCTGCCCGACAACAACACGATGGTTAAAAGTGCAAAGACGAAAGATTGGTCGGCATTTATCCGTATTATCACGTAATCTGTAGAAGATTAAAAAAGAAACCAACAGTCATAATAATGCTTTCAGTGTACTGTATCTTTAACCTTCACATTTTGTGTTTAGAAAATAATGCACAGTTGAAATAAACAGTGGAGGGTTGATGAAAGTGAAAACTCGAGTCTGTTCTACAAGAATCTACAGAAGCCTGAACGAACACAAGTGGAAGGATTTAAAAGGCTGTAAAATCTAATTTAACCTCAAAATCTGTAAATAACACTTGTTTATAAATGTTTTATTGTTTTTTTTAATTCTCCTGACTAGAGGCCTGTACTACGAAGCCGGTTCAACCTAACCTGGATGTGTTTGAGTTAGCCGGTTGGCCTAATCCAAAACATACGCGCTCTCGCTAAACTGTACTACGACGCTGGTTATCAAGTGGATCGCTCAAGCCAGCCGTGTCCTATCTAGCTAGGTGCACGTTCACATGAGAGGGGTGGGATCTGGAGCATTCGACCAATCACAAACATGGAGAAGCATACTGACAGCGCAGCGTCATACTTCCTGAATGAAAAGTCAGCTATAATATTAGACATATGAAGAAGTTAAACTTTAAACATCCATGACTTGACACTTGATCAGGATCAAAGCCAGAGCTGCACCTGCAAGGTGAACACAGCTGGAACAGAACAAGTGTTTGAATGCGTACATTAACAGGTTCATGATATCACTGCCCCGTCTAAAACACGATCTGACTTTCATTACATCTGACTCGAGTGTTTCGTCAACTTAATGTGTTGCTTAAAATAATGCTTCTGCATCCAGTCTGTGACGCTGTGAGTGTTGCACGGCCAGATACGGCTCAGCTGACTCAGATAAGGAGATATGTGATACATTATGAAGTGATATGCCGCGGACTGTACGTAATGTTACTCTGATCCGGTTACTTATGTTGTGGCAGATATTTAAGTGCTTTCTTAACGCTAATGTTATGATAGTCAGATTGCTCTGAAGATGGAGGTGATATTCTATTCATGTTCACGTTCACACAGTCGGTGATTTTTGCCGGCCGTCTTTCCTTTCTCCTGTAATATGACTTGATCGCTTTAAACTCCGCACGCTGAGCTCTGATTGGTCAGCAGGTGGTGCTTTCACTGAGTTGATCTCTTAGTCTGCAACCTAACCTGCTCCGGAGCAGGCTAGCCGCACAGCGTAAGTTACCATGGAGATCTAGCCTGCTAAAAAGAGAACCAGCTTCGTAGGACACTTCTACTAAAAAAATCTATCCATCCCTCCCTCCATCCATCCATCCATCCCTCTCTCCCTCCATCCATCCATCCATCCATCCCTCCCTCCATCCATCCATCCCTCCATCCATCCATCCCTCCATCCATCCATCCCTCCATCTATTCCTCCCTCCCTCCATCCATCCATCCATCCCTCCATCCATCCATCCATCCCTCCCTCCATCCCTCCCTCCATCCATCCATCCATCCCTCCCTCCATCCATCCATCCATCCATCCCTCCCTCCCTCCCTCCCTCCATCCATCCATCCATCCATCCATCCCTCCATCTATTCCTCCCTCCCTCCATCCATCCCTCCCTCCCTCCATCCATCCATCCATCCATCCCTCCCTCCATCCATCCTTCCATCCCTCCCTCCATCCATCCCTCCATCCATCCCTCCCTCCCTCCATCCATCCATCCTTCCATCCCTCCCTCCATCCATCTATTCCTCCCTCCCTCCATCCTTCCATCCATCCATCCATCCATCCATCTTCTCCGCGTATCCGTGGTCGGGTCTCGGGGGTAGCAGTTCCAGCAGAGAGCCCCAAACGTTCCTTTCCCTCATCAACCAGCTCTGACTGGGGGGTCCCAAGGCGCTCCCAGGCCAGCGAAGAGATATAATCCCTCCTCCTGGTCCTAGGTCTACCCCTCGGTCTCCTCCCAGCTGGAAGTGCCTGGAACACCTCCCTAGGGAGGCGCCCAGGTGGCATCCTAACTAGGTGCCCGAACCACCTCAACTGGCTCCTTTCGAGGCGAAAAGGAGGATAAATAAAATCCCGTTAATTGAATCTGCTGAGATTTGAAAGGAGCTTTGGTTTAGAGCAATACGTCCGACCGGTCGATCGCAACGGTAGTGTGGGTAGATCGCATGGCATTGAAAAAATAAATAATTAGCTTATCATCCATCCTTACTTCCTTACTTACATCCATCCATCCTTACTATGGCATTTGCCACTTGATTGACGTACAGGTAAGCCAGTCTGATATCTCATCTTTTCGAACACGCAGTTCACCACGCATGCGCGGCTGATTGGCTAGCCTTCCAATGTGTACAATTCTACTGAAGAAAGGGTATATAATGACCAAACATTTACTGAGTTGTATTGTGCCATACGGGTCCATGCAGTTATGCAAGGTACACCAACACAAGGTGTACTCAGTATATAAATATATATATATATAGCATTTTTAATGTAGGTAGATCATTCTGACTCGGCCATTTCAGAAGTAGCTCCCGAGCTGAAAAAGTGTGGGCTCCCCTGGTTTAGAGAATTGATTTCATGTTTAAAATGTCTGCGCTTAGTCTGCCCAGTTTATTTGTAACATATTGGTAAATAAGGCAGCAGTGTCAGTGTATTGTTTGCATGCTTTATTTATTGTAATGACTATTGCAAGTTGTCTCATGCGTCTTTCTTGTCTTCAAAGGTTTTTCACCTAAAAGACCCATTCGGCAACTAAATGGACATTTGTTTTCAAGTAAACTGCCGACATAAAAGACTGAAAAAGTAACGGTTGCTGTTTCACTGGAGTGGAATCCTGTTCAAAGTCCAGTGGATTTGAAGTCCCTTTCAAGTGCACCAGAATCAGAGAAGACTTGACAACAAATAAAGATTATTATTATTTCTCAGGCAACAAAAGGAAACATCACCTACGCCCTTTAGCATGCACTTAGCATAACCCTCCCATACAGAGAGAACAGCACGTGCGAGGGGACAAAAAACAGAGACACAAAGAATAAAAAAAACAAAAGTATAAAAGGAGGTGACAACAGCGATGGCGGCACACAGAGAAGAAGCGGCAATGAAGACGGTGCACCGAATGCTGCGTGGAAGGTGGCTGAGGCGGTGAGCTGTTTTATTTCGATCGGGACGACCTACCTGGCACTTGCAATTGTCCCTCCGCGGCCCCTGGTTACTCAGACTAATAAGACTGCCAGAACGTACCATAGGGGTGCGGTGTCGGACCTTGGTCTGGATGCAGCCGTCTTTCTCAAACTGGATCAAGTCGTTGAGCGGATCCCACGGCCTCGTGCTGAGGGAGAGGAGACAGAGAGGAGGGAGAATAAAGTGAGGCGGACACATGGGAGAGGAGAGGTGTAGAGAAAGGGAAGGAGAGTGGGAGATTTAGAAACAAAAATAGGGTGAAAAATGTTGGGGAAATCCTGAATGTCCTCTTCCGATATGAGAGTAGCATGCTAACAAAGGTATCCCAACTGTAGCTGAGTGCATGACAGGATGCGTGATGACCTGGAAGAGCATCAGGACTGTTTGAGGCAGATGATAGCTATGTGATTAACATGATGACTCAGCCTCTATGGAGAGAGACATCAAGCATGCTCATTTCTGACGTGGAGCTAATCTGAAGTAAACATTGAATACTGCTTTCTGTTCCTCCATCTTGTGACTGTGTGACTCCCTCTCTTGGATATCAGCATGTGAAGGACACTGCTCAGGAACTAGCTGATGCTCTGTATGTGATGACTCCTTCCATTCTGGAGAGGATCACAGATACATGGATCCTGAGGCTGAAGATCAAGCTGGGGACCAGGGATTATTAACATTTTTAAGTATTTAGAAAAAGTCAGAATTTTGAGATTTTGAGGAAAAGTCAGGATTTGAGAAAAAGTCAGGATTTGAGAAAAAGTCAGGATTTTAGAGAAAGTCAGGATTTTGAGAAAAAGTCAGGATTTTAGAGAAGTCAGGATTTTAGAGAAAGTCAGGATTTTGAGAAAAAGTCAGGATTTTGAGAGAAAGTCAGAATTTTTAGAAAAAGTCAGAATTTTGAGAAAAAGTCAGGATTTGGATTAAAAGTCAGGATTTTAGAGAAAGTCAGGATTTTGAGAAAAAGTCAGGATTTTTAGAAAAAGTCAGAATTTTGAGAAAAAGTCAGGATTTGGATTAAAAGTCAGGATTTTAGAGAAAGTCAGGATTTTAGAGAAAGTCAGGATTTTGAGAAAAAGTCAGGATTTTGAGAGAAAGTCAGGATTTTGAGAAAAAGTCAGGATTTTGAGAGAAAGTCAGAATTTTTAGAAAAAGTCAGAATTTTGAGATTACAGGATGTATGACTCCATCTTGTGACTGTGTAACTCCCTCTCTTGGATATCAGCATGTGAAGGACACTGTTCAGGAACTAGTTGATGCTTTGTATGTGATGACTACTTCCATTCTGGAGAGGATCACAGATACATGGATCCTGAGATTAAAGCTCAAACCAGTGACTAAAGGATAATAACTCTAAGCCTGATTTTCTTTAAAGCAGCAGAGGAGTCACTCACTCGGCATATCTGTAATGCCACTCTCCGGTGACGGGGTCCTGCTCGAACAGCGCGGGGTTCCATTCTTCACATTTAGCTTTCCGCTCGCGCGCAGACTTCCTCTGGGCTTCCTCCAGGAAGAACTTCTCGTTGGTGGCCTCCGTCTGGTCCTTGTTGTTGACGGCCCGAGTCACATGCTGCCACAGTCTGAGGATTATAAAAGGAACCAGAGGCATGAAGTTAATGATTATATGATAATTTGACTTTTAAAGGATCAAACAGTTGTGATTTTAAGTCCATGTTCACCTCTCTGATTCAGATTCTCCTTGTTCCTCGGGGGGAACGGTGCATCGAGTGAGTCGACTCTGTCTCAGCTCGGTTGTTGGATTCCAGAAAGTTTCCACGGTCCCCGTCTTCTTGTCGTTGATGAAGATCTCGCTGTCCTTTAAAGGGGAAAGTCACAAAGGGCTCATTACTTAGCTGAAGACATTGAAGCAGTTTTTCTGTATATAACGGTGGGTTCAGAGCTTCTCTTATTTGACACTGATAGCATTAACTTCACTATAGATACACAATGTATATCGGCCACATTTCTGTGCGCATACAATACAATAGAGCTGTGGCGAACCGTGTCTATCTCAACTGGACCTTCTGTAGACACACACACACACCCTCCGTTATAATGTCCGTCTTTTCACTGAATTGTCGTCTTAAAGGGAACTCACAACAATTCCGCAACAACTTCATCTTCACCTGTTGCACTTGCCATTTCAACGTTAAAACAATAAAACGGCATGAATTGCTTCGTCGCATTCATCTAGCTCCTCTGTCTCTCTCCAGTGAACTAGCGGGCCTTCTAGAGCACCCTGGAGCCGAGGGAAA